>JAHZNJ010003580.1:0-16465 GCA_027744475.1 Lepidocyrtus cf. sotoi NNG-2020
GGGGGTTTATGAGTTTCGCAAATTTCACATGGCAAATTAGATTGTTCAGAATATAGATTGAAGGAAAGACCCTTAGGCAACCCTTTCTCTGTGTACTCGGATTCCATATTAACACCAACACTGGGACTGGGATAAGGCGATAGCTTAACGTACGTACATGCGCTTGCGTTGCACTTCCAAACTTAATTACCGAAGTTTTACTGGAACTGTTGTACCAAAGCTAACATTTTTCAGCTCAATTAAACGTTTCTGAAAAACACGCATCGCGATGCGACAGCGTTTTATCATCCTGTTTTAGCATGAAATCCTTTTACCAACTGAAAACTTTACAAGGCGGAAGTTTGTGAAAAATAACCTTTTTGCAAAAAAATGAGGAGTACCCGCATGCATGTAACGCAATTTGTAATAAAAACCAGAAACATGTTTGCAGTTTGCTACAACGATAACTGATTAAAATCTGAGAATATGAATTACTTATTTTATAGAATGCAGAGGCATGTAATAAACTCATTCGGGATTAATCGCATATAGATATTAGGTGCATTCACTAAAGTTAAAAACAACAAAGTAGAAGTACATATACATGAGTAATTAACGCTATATTCCGTGGGAATTTTCAGCTGCAAGTACAAGAAGTTAATGAACATCAATATATGTACGCATAATAATGCCTGTTTTACCAATATAGTACTGACATGATGTGCATGTGACGTGAGCTTCAATCAAACAAAGCTATAATGATGGCATAAAGCCAGCAATAATTGCGTTGCAGTTGATCCAATAATATTTCAATCATTCAACAACAACAACAAAGGCTAGCAACAAAGAACGGTATTGTAGTGTAGTGATGATGCATGGCATTGTTAGTAAATATACTTACAAAATAGGTAGTTGACTCGACTGTCAAGTTTTAGCTGAGAAGACGGGACGGGATTGACGGGAAGTAGATAACGGCATAGCCTTGAAAACTTGTTTTCTTGTCTTACATTAGTAAAGTATATCATTAAATATTATGCATTAATTTAACCGCTTGATGGGCATTAATTAAAATGTTTGCTTTTAAAGGTGATGCATTTAATCGGGGTTGAGAACATGTACTACAAGAATGAAATTGGGAGAGTTAGTAATTCAGTTATTCGTATTGTTAATAGGCTTTGTTGTAGAACAATGAAATGTACTCTTTTCTTTTCCAGCTACTTACATTACAGTTACATGAAATTTAAATTGCAAAAATTAGATGATTCTGGAATATGTAGTTTTAGTTAAGACATTTTATAATTCATTGTTTGCAACTTTTCCTTTCACAATTTCAATAAAAAATTCCATAATAAGGATAATCATGAGAAAAAAACGATAAAACTAAAAATATATGCTACGCAAAATATGTCCGTGAATAGTCAATGCTAGAAAAAATCATAGCATTGCTAATAATTTGCATATTTAATGCAATTTTTAAAATTCGCTGAATACGGCAACATTCGAAATTTAATCAACTTCAACTTTTTATCTTCTAATTTAACATTAATACCATTATTGCATGAATGAACAAGGACGCTTGCTTTTTGATCAGTGCAAAGCAAAGCAATATAATATTATGCAAATTACATAATATTATTAATGCATGTAAACTAGCTGCTACACTACATAAGTATACTTTATATAACATAACCACATCCGTTTTTCTCTTTTGTCCATTGCATTGAAAGAGGTGAGTTATCGTTTACTCGAAGAAAGTTGCATGTTGCATTCGATGTGTAGTTTTCAAAAGATTATGCGCAAAATAGTTTATTCGTGTTGCAAAACTTCCAGATCAGTTAGACGAACTTTACTTCCATTACACCCGCGTCCGTTTTACTTTACATAATTAAACACATTCACTTTCACATTTCGATGACTCAAAAAAGGGGAGGCATAACTGAAATTCCATCCTATTGAGCCAGCTTTAAGTTGCTAAACAAATGTTTATTTTCCGCGTAGTTCCGTTGAAGATTTCTGCTTGTTGATTACTTTTGCAAGAGCATTTTGTGTTGTGTTTGTGTGTGATGATATGTTCGTTCGCTGTGCGTCTAATGCATAATGTCTAGGATGAGCTTTGTTTACATTGAAATATTTGGATTGTTGAATTGCTGATTTGCATAAAGTAAGTCAAAAGTTAATCTGATTCACTTCTTTTGTTATGTTCGATTTTGAATCAGCATGCATCAGCCCAAATTCAAACATCGTAGAATAGACAGCTAGTGACAGTGACTGTAAAACCAGAATTAAATGGATAGTTTTCTTTTGTTTGGTTTTCCGATTTCTATAAAAAGTGAAAAGACGACGACAACAAGAGGAGGAAATCAAAGAATTTTTCAGTTGCACTTTGAGTTTTTTGTCCTCGTTTTCCGTGTCTCTGAGCGTCTCTGTCAGTCATCATTCATCAGCTCCGTTTCTACAACTTTTTAGATCCAGAAAGCTCTTACTTTTACATTCTGTGTGATTAAAATTATAACCGAAGCGAGCCGTTCTGAATTGAACTGTAAATTAATTAACTAAATTAATCAGAAAGTGGTAAAAGTAATTAACCAGAACGAGTGAAATAAGGCAAGTCAAAGTAAAAATAACTCTCATTAGGTAGGTACATTATTTGTTATTACTGTTGGTTTTGCAAATTCATTTATGCATAATGTAATGTTTCATGGTTGTTGCTATTAATAATTCCTGTTCCTTCCACCATTCAGATTCAGGCTGTCAAGTTCCAAGTTTCAAACCATTTGGTCATTAAAATGGCATCGATGGGCAACAACGACGGCAATGGAGACATGAATCCAGAAGGACTTTCATCTAACTCGTTTTTTGGTGGAGGAGGAGATTACATGAATCAGCAGCCAGTTAACTTTGCGTCGGCAGCTGGCGACGGAGTCCAATTTGCTCCATCTGTGGGGACTATTTATTCTGCGTTTGGAGACTACGAAAAGAAGGCTCGTGAACGGAAGTACATGATCGCAGAGTGCGAAGATATGATTGAAGGTACTACTCAAAAGGGGCTTCAATAAAAATCTATAGCAATATTATCTTACTCTGTTATGATTTTAAATTGGGATAGTCTGACACTACGATTGACGTCCTTTTTCTTTAGGTCTACAAAAGGGATTAACCCAGCGCAAGGAAAAGAATCAGGCCCTGAAAGGTGAACTTGGGACTCTCCAGATGAAAGCTGAAGCCACGAAAGCGTCTTATCAAAAAGGCGTAAAAGAGAAGTCCTTGTAAGTGCCTAAACAACGTCAGTTGTTTCTGTTTCATAACTCTGACGAATAAAAAATCAATTTCAATTGTAATTTACTTTTTAAGTCGTAATTTTATTTCAGAATTGAACGTGATTATCAAAAGCTTCGCGATGAAATGGATGAGTTGTCAGAAAAAAAGGACAAGAAGGTAGCATTTCTGAATGCTATAAAAGAGCGGCGCAGGCAAAACGTCGAGCGATGTCAGCGACTCGAAGAGCAGCATTTGGTGCGACAAGACAAGGACTTATTGTATTATTTAAAAAACAACAATAGAAATGTGGTTAGGGTTTAACAGTTATAATTGGTTATTTTATTAATTTTAGACTGCTTACATGAAGAATCCTCAAGTTGCCGAACTAATGAATCGAAAGAAAGAAGTCGAAGTATTCAGAGGAAAAATTAGAGAGCTAACTGTACTTGAAAACAACTTGAGGAAAGATAAAGCCGTTGTTGTCGCTGAGCACAAGGAAGGATTCGAAGACTTTGTAAAGCAGTGCGTTAAAGTTGCCGCAGGTCGTCGTGATGCACTGCAAAAGATGGAACTTAATAAGAAGCTTGAAGCGGAAACAAAGAACATCTTTCAACGGCCCTCCACAGCATTTCCGTTAAGGGGTAGAAAGAGCGGTTTATCATCTCAGCGTGCTATCCAACTACCACTGCCTCAACCTCAGCTTCTGAAAAGTATGATGACATCAAGTTTCTCAACCCAAGCACTTCGTAGCGACACCTCGTTGGCGACTTCAACTCCAACCTTTAAACGGCCCACAGCATTTGAAGAAATGGATCGTTTGTTGTCATTATCAGATAATTGCAAACACACCAAGAGGTCTACTACAAGTGGGAACATGATGCCGCCGCCCTCAACGACACCATCAGATTCCTCACGCGCTGCTAGAGTTGCAAGCACGGCAAACCGGATTGCTCAGCTTAGAGCTGGTATCCAACAACGTCATAGGCCACCACCGGTAATTATTCGACCAATTCCTCGTACGCCTGTCATAAATGTGGGATGTGGAGGACAGGACAAGGGAATGAAAAATGTAAGTTGTTTGTTTTTAAAACAAGAAATCCTTGTCCTTCCTTCCTTCTGATTTTGTGTAATTCATCAAAAAAGAGCTTGAGAGTAGTACTGTTTATGTTTTGTTTTATTATATTTCATTATTAACTAGGTGATGACCACAAAATCTTCTGAAGTTGGAATCCCTAGCCACGAAAAAGTAGCATCCGTTCCGGCAAATTCAAATGCAACAGTGGAAGTGTTTATTGCTTCAATATCCCAGTCAAATGATAATCCAGCAAGCCATCTCGCCCAACCTGATCAAGCCAACACACCAAAAGATACGGAAGAATTTGTTATGGAAAAATCAGTCGACGAAGAGACAGTAGACGGTATCTCAACGGTAGTTACCGCACCACTTCAAGGGCAACCTATTCCTCAGGCTGATGATCAGTTGCAGTTGATTGGAGGTTTGTGTTTTATTGTTTATATTATATTTAACTTTTAATCAGTAAGCAAACACTTCTCATTTTGTTGTTTTGACGCTAATCGTAAGCTTATTCTTACTTTGATCGATAGACGCAGATCATTTGACAAGAAATCAAAGTTTTCAGCCGTTTGGTGAACCCTCTGCAACTGAACAAGATGACCGTTTTCTGTTTTCGTTCGACTTCTTTGGTACTGCTCCAGGCCCTTCTCGAGCTGGAAATAATGATAATGGAGTTAATGGATCTTTTGACGATTCATATTTTAATTTTTTAAAGTAATTTTTTAAGTGATTTAGTTTTAATTCTAAATCTTTACTGAAAACTGCGTGAATATTTAAAACGATTTATTATTTAATTACATAATATTTTCGGTTCATTTTTTTAATTAGAAATTAGAATTTATCCCAAGAGGTAATGAGTTTTTACTCTGATTTGTAAGAAAGAAAAAAGTTTATGTCTTGATGGTTCTGGGATCGTAATAAAATAGCAAATACAAAAATACATTTTTTTCATTTGTCAGCACTGCTTACATTTAATTTTAGTTTAGAATTAGTTAGGCTATGAATACGAATACGGAATTATTACTCTTACAAGTTACTTTGCTAAGTCAATAGAGCATCTTTTTTAAAAACTAATATTTGATGTGTGTGGTCGGGTAAAGGACCAAAGGGTATCGCGACATGCGAATATTTCTAATATAAATATGTACTTTGTTACCATAATGTATTTAATTTCTGTATCGATGCAATGTAATTAATTGGTAACTAAGGATTACACTCATTGCACTTGTAGTATTTATTGAGCCAACGAACAAACTGCAGAACTAGAGTTAATTAAATAAAATTAGGATTTAGATGTAGGTTCAGATTAAATCTTCCGCTCCGTTCCACCAAATCAACTAAAAAATTACGATTTTGTATAAAACTGACATTGTTTTAACATTTTTACATATCATCTCTGCAGTTTATATAGAATTTCTTTGAAAAATGCCTGCCGAAGAAAAGATGCGACAAAAATACACTGTTCCGCCTGATCTCCCTCCACTATTGGAAGATATGGCGAGAGAGGTAAGCAGAGATTGCTTTAGATGTAAAACATAATATGGGTGTTTGGAAAATGAGAATAGCATTTTTTACTACAATCATTCGATGTTTTTATAAAACGATTGATTCCTATTCATTCATCCTATCAATTTTTAGATCTTGAGAGAGTTGCCTCCAGATATCTATGCATTCTTGACCGATTATATTGAGGGAAGGCTACGTGGTCGTGTAAGTGGATAAATATTCATGAAGTTTTAAAAATATTGAATGCGTATGTAAATAAGATGTTTCAGTCAAGGTATGACATTTTCCTGTTTAACATTTTAGGGAGGAAAAGATCCGTTAAAAGCAAACGATCAAGCTACGAAGGAGCGAGAAGCAGGAGGAGGGTCTGGTCGAGCAGGAGTTGAAGATGTTTTTAAAAGGAAAGATGGAACTAACCAAAAAGATTCAAAGATGGAAATATCTGGTGGCGGAGGAGGTCAGACAAGGCCAGATGCTGGGAAAGGCGACAGTGGTAGTAAAGACGGGTTACCATCTTCATTGGGAGCTAATGCAATAGACAATGGATCTGGATGGGGTCCTGGAGACAGCGGGGGATCTGGATCTGGCTCGCAAAATAAAGATGGAATTAGGGGAAGTCCAAGTAGTACCGGTGTTGGTGGCAGTGGCCAAAACAGTAAAAGAGCTGATGGAACTCCAAGTAGTACACGCATTACCAGTGGGCAGCACGATCTCCAAGTAGCACGGGTATTGGTCCTATTGGTGGAGGAACCGGTGTAGGCGGAAAGGGAAGTGATGGTTCTGGAGGCGGTGGTAGTAAAGGTAGTGGAGGCGCGGCAGAATCTCCAAGTAGCACGGGTATTGGTGGAGGAGCCGGTACAGGCGGAAAGGGAAGTGATGGTTCTGGAAGAGGGAGTGCTAGTGGGGTTGGTGGTGCTACAGGATCTCCAAGTAAGACGGGAATCGGTGGTGGTAGCTCAGGTTCTACTGGAACAGGAGGAGGTGCATCTATTGGCTCAGGTGGTCAAAATGGCCAGGGTGGTAGTGGTGGCCTTGGGGTTGGTTCAGGAGGTAACGCTGACTCAGGAACAGGAAGTGGCGTTGGAGCTGCAGGTGGTGAAAGTACAGCAGGAGGGAGTGGAATGTCGCCGTCTAAAAGTAATTTATCAGGAATGAGTGGCAGTGGTGCCGGCAGTGGTTCTAATGCTACGTCAGGACAAGGAGCAGTTGGATCAGGTGGCTTCGGTGGTGGTGGGACTTCAGCAGAAAGTGGAACAGGCGGCCTAGGAAATGGAGGCGCTGGAGCACAATCTGGTGGTAAAGGAGGTTCAGCTGGTAACGCAGCTTCAAATACTAGACTTGGAGGCCCCTTATCTGGAACCCGAAGCGAAACAAGACTTGGAGGAGGAGCAGCCACAGCTAGTCAATCTA
The DNA here is from genome assembly GCA_027744475.1 of Lepidocyrtus cf. sotoi NNG-2020. NCBI lineage: Eukaryota > Metazoa > Arthropoda > Collembola > Entomobryomorpha > Entomobryidae > Lepidocyrtus > Lepidocyrtus cf. sotoi NNG-2020. The sequence continues at coordinate 7,229 of JAHZNJ010003580.1, forward strand.
GATTTGGTGGGGGTGGTGGTATGGGTATGGACACTGAAGGCAGTAATAGTTGGCTAGGGGCCGTATCAGAGTTTATGGATAGGCACATTGGAGTCATTCGAAGGGTAACTTGAATTTTAATTTAACTGATCTAAGCAATTCATCTTACAATTAGATTCATTTTAATAACATCCCCTTCCTAGTAATAATTTTTTTCTCTCACTACCGTTGTTCCAGCTTCTAACTGGCGAAGCTGATATTTCCGAAGCTCGTTCAACGTTGATGACTCTCGCTGTATCTTTAGTGGTTGGAGTTGTCGTAGGCTATGCAATCAAGTCTTCTTCTTCCGACCGTACCACACCGTGTGGTAGTATCCTCAGCGGAGGCAGCAGTTGTCCACGATACCATCCTGAACCCGGTATGTCTCCTATTCCAAGACCACCAGCCTGTGGAGAACTCAGCTCCAGACTGGTTAACCGTCTCACTTCTCAAAAATAAATACTTTCATTCTTTTCATTTGATGATACAAACAAGCACGTCGTATTAAATACAACATTTGCCCAGTTTCTGTCCTCCAAACAATAATTAATTATGGAAATAAAATTCTCCCGTCTCCTCCAACTTCACATAAAAACTATAAATTAGTAATTAAGCCATGTTATAAAGTTCAAAATTGTAAATATTGTCAATATTTGGCAAACTTATTGCAAAAATCCGAAGTTGTGTAAAGATTCATATGCTTGCTTCATAGTGTGTTTCTTAAGAAAAATGCGGAAATCATTTCATTCATTTCTTTTTTATACAACTTTTCCCGTTCATTTTATGCTTTGTGTTTACTTCATTTCCTCCTGTTCCTTCTTCCATAAAAAAGAAGAATAAAATATGATTTAAGTCATCATAAATACTAAAGCTTAGTTCCGTGTGGCAGTTTTTGTACTTCTCCAAAACGGAAAAAAATCTAGGATAAATAATGTTTGTTTCATGTGCTCATCTGCTGTGCAGCCCTGCTGCCTGCTGCTCTCCTATTATTTCTTCCCTCATCCTTTTCCTCCTTTTCTTCTCGCGAAAAGGAAAAATGAGCATTTTGGAATTGGAACTTTTTCTTTCCCTCCCTCTCTCATTATGAAGAACTTTTTTTGTGTTGAGAATTGAATTCTTTTTACATCAAGAAGAAAAAAGTTTTTAGACAATTCAGCAACTTCCACGGGTCATCAACTTTGCTCTAGCTCTGCAGCAGTCAACATCATCATCGGCATTGCTTTTTCTTCTGTTCCGTCTTGCACTGAAAGAAAAGCATTTATGTACCTTCTTCTTATTCCAAACAGTGAGAAACGAAGGAAGAACTGTGCCAAAACTAATCGTAAGTAAGGAGTAAAGTGTGTGGAAATAAAAACGCCTCCGTATTTTTCACAATTGAAAGCACTTCTTGGTTAAAAAATTACTGAAATTATGGAAGAAGTGGGAGGGAAAAGGGAAATTGTCGTTTCGTTTAGATTCTGATCTTTAGAAAAACTTGAGACGAGACTTCTTGTGAGTCATTCAGTGGTAAATAGTGAGTAAGCTAAAGCTGTAAAGCTAAAAGAAAAATATAAAGAAGAGAACCTGGGAACCTTTGTTTTCTTCTGCTGGTAAAAAATGGATGAATCAATCGTTTCTTTCTTTTCCTGGCTTGTCCCAAATTTATATCTGTTATGGAGTGTGAGGGTTAAGAACAGTTAAAAAAGAAGGAGTGGAAAAAGTAGTGGTGCAGAGGCGGATGGATGGATATAAAGGAAAGTTATTTTGGTTCTTCGCACTTTCGCTGTCCTCTATTCTTTTTCTTCTTGTACATGACTTTATTTACACTGTTGGATTGGAGTAGATTTGGTTGTGGAGGAGCTCAGGAGCAAAATGTGGAATCTTACTTTCTACAAAGCCCAAGCCAAGGCAAACATTATCCCATCATCATTTTCCACCAAGATTTTCTCAAGTGAAAACTTTCTTTGCTTAAGTGTACGTGTAAGTCCTGCTTCTTTCATGTATAGTAAATCGCTCCCTTTCCTCTGGTATGGCATAGTTTTAGTTGTTGTAGTGAAAGTAATGGCACAAGCTGTGTCAGAGTATAATCGTTGTAAAGAGATAAAAATTCGAGAGAACGAACAGTTTGGAGACAAAAGGCAAAACATAGATACCAGAAATGTTGAGAGCATTATGGCCCAGCTCACGAAACGCAGTTGGGTGTCATCTCGTAAGGAAAAGGTAAAATCGTTAAGCCAAAAGCCGATCAAATAGGTCGATGGTGAGTGAAATTCTTTTTTACACTTGCTTGAGTTCTTTCTCGAGAATAGAACGCTACTCTCAAAGTGGGCAGATACGGAACCTACCAAACCTACGTAGGTGAAATTTCTGAAAATTGATGTTTTGAGAAACATTACACAGTCGGTGCAGGTGTTGCAGTTTGAAAAAATACATTTTATTCAAATTCTCATTTTATTTAATTTTTATATAATTTTTATATCGAGCGATTTCAAAGTGGATTAAATAAACTTTTCCATTTAACAACCATTACTGTAAATGTAAATTTTAGTACTGCAAGACGTTTCAAGTTTGTAACTCTCGCCTTTCTCTTCCTTTCTATTCAGAAAGAAATCCTGTGGAGTGAACATAGCATAAATTGCATTGTCTTTATTCAGGGGAGCGTAAAATTTACTGGAACTTGAAAATATTGTAATGGCAGAGAAAAGATAAAATAGCCACATTGATCCCATCACAGCTATCATCTAACCCGCTGAGTTGATCTATTGCAAAGCAGATTTTATATCTTTCCCTACGGAAAACATCTAGTATGGGGCACTCTGTAACTAACTAACTAACCTACTGATTAGGTCATTCACAGTTATAATACCTCTTTGATAAAATTTCGTAACACATAAAAATCGGTCAGACAAAAATCTGTAGATAAAATGCATGAAGCAGGAAATGAAATGTATAGATGTTTTGGGAACAAGAAAATTATTTTTCCAGCGACAAGACTGAATTGTAAGTAAACAGGAAATTTCTTATTTTTTGATTTATTTACTTTATGTACATAAGTGCATCCATTAGAGAACACAATTAATTCGTTTTTTTTCGGTACATTTCCTGATAAAAGTATTCCATTATTACCAACTCCACGAAATGAAGAACTATATACATGATAAAATGCTTGCAAGTTGCTTATTTGGGTAGAGCAAAACTAGACTAGCGATTCTTGCAGACAAGCGGGGCATTATTGATGCATAAAAGAAAAGAAGGAAGCTTCCTCTTCAATTTATTAATTGTGTTTGTGAAGTATTTCTTTACGTACTTAAATACAAGGAACTTTTTATAATAAGAAAGAACTTTTAAAAGTGTACGTTTGATAGAAATATTAAATAATATTGTGATATGACGTGATATGACGTGATTGATACTTGCTTTTATACCTACAAACATAACTGGAAAAGGAAATGAGGTTCTTCTCTTTCTCTTTTTATAGAAACGAAAGTCGAAAGCACACGTTTATTTCCTTTTAAATTCTTTCTTTCATGCAGCGGAAAACGCTGTCAGAGAAGTCAGCAGAGAAGAACATAAATGGATGATAATTTGATTGTCTAAATATGATTCATCACGAGAGAGAGAAGTGAAGTGCCTACCTACGCACTTTTTCTTTTCTCTCATTCGTGCTTGTTGCTTTCTTTATTCTTCCCTTACCTTTTTTCCATATGGAACTAAAGTAAAGGATGACGTTGTCCTTCAAGATTTTGAACAAACATAAAAGTCAAAATACTTCTCGAGAAATCTAAGAAAAAATTCAAAACTGAAGTTGAACTTTTTTCATTAAGCAAGGAAAACGAGTAAGAATGAACAACTTTTTTTGCAATAATAAAAGAGTCGGAAGGAAACTTACAGAAACTCTCAAAAACTCAAATGAAATTAGCTTTTACGGTTTCTGTAATAAATGAAGATTATTTTGGCCTACTATTTTTAGACATTTCAAACATCTAACAAGTGGTGCTGAGAGAGAAAGGGAACAAAATGTCTATTTAAACCTTTTAGTAAGTTAAGTATAATGTTCCCTCTTTTGCCATCATGTCATAATCTTTATAATCTTATCAACATTCAACATCATTGATTTCAAGGGTTGCCTGACTAACGCTGCAACACCAAACCACAGCAGTTGTAGTATTAGTGGCTTCAAAAGAAAAGAAGTTAGTTGAGTGATCCGATTTATAGTATTTCGCACGTACTTACAAAAAGTACTTTGGATTCGTTAGGGAAAGCATTATTGAATGAATGAATGAAACATTGAAACAGTAATAATCCCTTTCTGTTAGTAGAAAGCGGCGGTGCGGTTGTGGTGGTTGCACAAGCCAAAGGAAACGTAATTTAATTAAGCAGTCATTTCCACTGTAATCTTCCCATTCATAAAAAGCAATTGAAGAAGCGATTCGTTTTTTTGTAATGCTACTACTACTGAGACAGAAAATGCTTGTTGCTTTTGCTTTTCTGGCACAATTCTAGAAACAAATTGTGAAATTGGTTTTATGCGAGTGAGGAAACATCAGCTTACTTACTGCATAATAGTATTACTAAAGCTTTATCAATTGACAAAAAGCCTGCTTACCGTTAGTACTTACTGCGCTACTGCTATGCTGCTGCATGCAATGATGCGATGAGTGAATACCGAGAAAGTGGTTTACTCAATTTTGAAAGAAAGGCTAGAATTTGGTCACCATTTCCAAGAAATCTAATTCACCGTTTGTGAGCATTTGGAACTATGGCTTAATCAAAGAGTTGTTTTTACTTTATGTTTCAATCAATCTTGGAGTTGGGGTTATCTAGAGTAGTGGAGTGAGTGGAGTGAATTCAAAGTAAATCAATGAAAGAAAAAGAAGGACATCGTTACTACGATTGAGTGATCTGCCCTTCTTTCCAGCCTTTTACTACAAATATATATTTTCCTACTTACCTGTATGAAAACTTTTCTGGAATCTGGAAACTAAACTCTTACGTATGGTTCTCAATGTACGTAAGTCTATCATATCATAATCATAATGGGATACGATGGATATTTGAAGATAATTGTTAAGTTGAGAAGATCTTCTATTCTACAAAGATTATTCTACCGTGAAATTCACCGAACGGTTTCAAAAGTAAATTATCATGGCCGAAACAAGTGTTAAAAGCTGAATTTGATTGTCAAAGGTATTTTGTTTTAAGTTTTAATGTACGTGTTGATGCTAGGTGGAATCTTCTTGCAACTATCATCAAGCTCGTTTAAGAATTCAGCTACGCGTACTTATTCAGAATGCTTGAAATTGATAATCTTCTTATCCTTTCGACAGCACAGATATTAAACCCAGTGTATAAATACAAGAATTTTAAGTGACAATTTAACACTAAAATCTATCATCCACTTACCACCTTTCTTTTGATACTACCAATACAAGAACTTCTTTAATCTCATAATCTCTCTGTACGCCATCAATAACACGAACTTTCGGTTCTTCTTTAACACTTTAGTACCTAATATTAATACCCTAAAAACGATAACGAGACCGTTTTTCCTTTAAAAATTTTTTCAAAATAAAAATGACATCACCAAACGCCAAATACCAGCATCGCACATTCTTTTCATTACCATCCTCTACTGCTTCTCATTCATAATAAAAAATAATAATCCCTAAAAAGTAGTTCATTTGAGCTTCTCTCACTTTTCCCTGTGAGTGGATCAACGAAAAGATTATTTTACAGATTATTTATCGTTATTATTATTATCTTCATAAAATTACGTAATTTATTTCACGTCAATCACATTTAGATGTTTAAGAAAACTTACAAAAAAATCTCCATTCATTTCAATGCCTAATTTATTGGCGAGCATGCTCCGTTTCTGCAACAAGCACCCATTCATTCACCACTTGCCATACAAAAGTGTCCTCTGCTCTCTCTGCTTACCAAAAAATGTATCAACATAACTGCAGCATAATATTAAACACTGTCCTTTTCGGTTTTTAAACTTAAAAGCTTTATACTTTTTATATGTATGTATGTACCTATTTTGTTATCTTGAAAGGAATATTCCTAATTTTTTATTTATCTAATAAATTGCTGTAGTTGTAGTGCCGCTTCTGTTGCCGATGCGATTCAACGAGGGCTGACGTGACGATAAGGTTGAAGATGATGATGATTATGACGGTTCTATCTTTGTTGAAAGAAGCTTCTTCTACTAAAATTGATGTTGATTTGGATCCACAATCCTTATTTTAATATTTTAGGTCATGGATTCATCTGCTATGCTGCTGCTTACTTGAACGATATTAATCATCTCAATTAATGGGCAGATCATGTAATCCTGAGAGCAGAGCAGAGAGAAAAAGAAAATTTTCCTTTGAACTTTTCCTCTATATTCCTTCAATATTTATTCCACTTTTCTTCTTGAATGAAAATTGGAAATGTGAGGGGAGCAATATTATTCTTTTATTTTTGCAATGCGAAATCGTCCTCGGGGTCGATTGAGCGGAGTAGAGTAGCTTTTCTAGCTTGAATCTGAGTATGCACTTTACTTACTCATTTTACTCTGTCTCTCTGATTTCGAGTCTCTTTCACTTTGTATCCTTTATCACCAAAATAAAAGCAGAGAGTAAAAAAAGGGAACGGTTTTTTTTGAGAAGAGATGATCAAGATGAAAATGAGTTGTTCATGAAAAGAGAGGAGAGAAAGGAAGAATTGAGTTGTTAGAGTATCCTTTTAGATGATGAGAAAAGGAGAGAAAGAAAGAAGTGAGTGTGCTTTTTCAAAGTCTTCTATACTGATACTGAATAAAAAGGATGCGATGATGGTGAAATAAATCTTTATAAATGTGCTCCACTACCACAGCTCCACCAGAATAGTACCTACGACGTCATTCTCATCTTCATCATCATCATCGGTTAATGCATCCAATATTTTTCCAGAAAATAGGACATTTATCATTCATTTACTATCATGATGGAGAAGTGAGAATGTTATTTTTTCCTCTTTTTAAGTGCTTTTATTTGCATATTTTGGTATGAAAATTTCTGATGTTCTTATGCTGTACGAGAAGCCATACTGTTTCACATACCTAAATTGAATGCTATTAACCTTCTATTTTAAAAATAGCTTGGTAGGTTCCTGAATGAAAAAAATTAGCACTGCTTACTTCCGTGGATTTTGTCATAATCACATAGGTTTAAACTTTATTTTAACAGTTTTTCAGAGCAGAGTTTGTCTGTACAAAAAAGCTGGAAGACTAGAATACTTCATAATTTTAATTCATGTTGATTATCTTGATTAACAAATTGAAACGCCTACCTTTATTACATATCTGAAGTTTTTTTATTCCTGCTTCAATTTATTCTCATTCATATTTCATTTAACATGAAAAACTACAAAGTTCACAGCACGGAACAAATCATAGGTACAAGTCCCAAAGACAAACCGGAAAGAGGGTTTAGTTTTAAATTAGATGGAAGTTTGTTGACTAATTAACATTCTTAATTAGAGTCATAAATCTACGCATTGACATTGACAAAGACAAATCAAACGAATTTAAAGAGTTCATCGTACTCAAATAAGAAGTTAAATACACTAAAATGTTATATTGGGAGAGCGCTCTGCTGCTTGGAATAAATGATGATGTGAATGTGACTTGTAAAACGAAACGTAAAACTACTTTGCTTAACATTACAAGTATCTAATTACTTATATTGTATTTATACAAAAATAATGGAATGGGTAACAAACAAATAGAGAAAACTCAAAATCACCAAATACAAATGGAATGAGATGTGATTTAGGGAAAGAAAGGTGGTTTGTATTGTCATTTATTTGCAGGGTTTCCTTCTTTTTACTTTCTCTTTTTTGTAAATAATACTATTCAACGATCATCGCCATCATAACCATTTGTTATTAGAAGAACTCCAGAAATCTTATCATTACTCTCCCAAACACTCTTCCAACTCTTCTATGGATCCTTTTCCGCTTCCTCCTTCTTTTCTTCAGGGATTTGATTCCATCCACTTCATCAATTACCCCGCTTTTTAGAAGAACACTTGTCTTGGTTCCTTTCGGGAGAACGAGGACTTCTGCAGAAGTATTCACCTCTGCATCTTTCATCAGCACTTTCTTCTCGCCAGTGCCACTTCCGCTGCTGATGTTTGTGTGGGCCTATAAGGTTTTAAAAGACACAAAGAGAAAAAGAAACAATGAAAAGTAAAATATTGAATTAAGAAAGACGAGTAGAGTTTCTCTGCTTCTTGAGCGTATTCTTTTCTGAGAATCGAAAAGTGCAAGTTTCTCGCAAATGATAAAATATTGGGAACTAGGGAATTGAAATGAGAAATAATTTCTTATTTTATTTTCAACATTTTTCTTATATTTGTACCTCTTGTTTCGCCACATTCCGCTTCGTGCTCCTTCTCTCCACTTCCGAAAGACCTTTTGACTTCATACGAAGTGGTGATGATGATGAGACCAGTTCCAAATCTTCTTTCTTATGAGGGATTGTTGGAACGCTTGTTCTGGACAACAAGGGGGCAACATCCTCCATCTCATACTCTTCTTCTTCTTCCTCACTCGAAGCAAGAGTGAGTCCCTTTCTGTTTCTATAACTTATTCGTCCCCTGATCCCAGATGTTGGCATTCTACCCACCTTCTGTATACTTGGGAGGTAGCCAGCCCTAATTATAACGGATCGGGGTATTGGTGGTGGGACATTCGGTCTGGTTGACATCCTTTGTCTCCTCCTGACCAACGGCGTCTCTCCTGCTGAATAACTTCCCAGATTATTCCTTCCAAATCCCATCTTCCTAAAGCACTCTGATAAATCATTATCCGAACGGATACCACCAACCAGTTTCTCTTCATACGAGGTCGGTGTTGGAGGAGGAAGTGTTCTAGACTTTCTAATATGTTGTATAACGACACCACCACTGCCACTACAAGGACTGAAGGCGTGAAGGCTATGTCTATTTAATCTGTGGCTTGAAGACGCCGACGGTGTTCCGCTTCTGCTGCTCACTGCGTCCTTGCTGAAATAACGACAGTCCAAATCCGAGTAGAAGCTATCTCTCCCTCCTCCTCTTCCATCTCCACTTTCAATATTATCTATTGGACCTCCAGATGGGAACCTTTTCTTCACGAAACCACCCTCCATAAAAATCTTCTTCAGCCTATCCACATTCCCTGGAAGGATCGGAGTTGGCACCAAAGAACTATACACATCATCATCACCAC
>JAHZNJ010003581.1:0-10124 GCA_027744475.1 Lepidocyrtus cf. sotoi NNG-2020
GTTGGTTGTGACAATGGACGAACAATCAGTTACTCGTAAGGTGGTGTATGGTGTTTTGGAGTTTCTGGATGAGGAGTTTAAGAAGCCAACGACAACTGCAGATAGCAAGGAAAGTTTAGAGGTTGCTATACAATGCTTGGAAACAGCGTTCGGAATTAGTCTCCGTGATACTCAATATCGACAGAGTAAAACTTTAAGGGAACTTGTTCGTAGTCCAAGTAGTCCTGCTGCTGGTGGTGCAGGAGTAGTTGCACCTGATATCGCTTCGGCTGCTGCTGTTGCTGCCGCCGCTTCTGCAGGCTCTTCATCTGCATCTACTAACCCATTGGCCGGCTCATCGGTAAACATAATGATTTTTATTCATAAAAATGAAAATTTACGATCACTTTGTCGCAAAAATACTGATTTTTAATGGAATGATTCATGCACGATTAGTCCACAAATCTTTATGTATATTTCGTATTTTCAGTACATTAATACCGGAGAACTTTACTGCAAGCCAGAAGAAGCAACTGATTCGGATAAGCTCGTTGCCGATGACTTGAAAAACAAAGGAAATGACTCCATGAAAAATTTGAACTTCACGGAGGCCCTGGATCACTACAACAAGTAATGTTCTTATACCCTAAATCGAACACTAAAATGAAAATTTGTTTAGCTTGTTTTAGTTTTTGCTGTAAAAGTGACACTGGATGACGAATCAATTAATATATGTTTTAGGGCAATCAGCTTGGATGGAAACAATGCTGTCTACTTCTGCAACCGAGCTGCAGCGTTTATAAAACTGGAGCAGTACGATAAGGCACTTCGGGACTGCCAAATTGCGGTACAATTGCAGCCATCGTATGCAAGGGCTTTCGGTCGCATGGGGTAAGCAAGTTCTAGTATTCCTACTTCCTGTTTGCTTAACAATACGTTAGAATTTAATCAAAATATTACATATTTTATCTATTTTATTCTAGGGTTACGTACTCAAGTCGGAACAACCATGTGGATGCCATTCTTTGCTACAAAAAGGCATTGGAACTTGAACCAGAAAACGAAAGCTATAAGAAAAACTTACAAATATCTCAGCACATGATGTTGCTTGATGTTCCAGCTGCACAAGCTCAAGCTGCAGCTTCTCCTAATTTGCAATCTTTCTTTAGTAATCCTAACCTGATCAATATGGCTTCACAAATGCTGCAGGATCCATCGATGCAGCAAATGTAAACTAACATAAAGAGTTACTTTATCAGTCAGAAAACATTAAATTTGGTTAGTTAATTTCAGTTTAAAAATTTACTAAAATAATTGTGTTTTTATACTTTCAGGATGCAAAATATAATGCAATCGTTTCATAGTGGACCTTCTGGAGGTGGAGGAATGGAGAATTTGTTGCAGATGTAAGCGTTTTGATTGAGCTACTATTAGTTACACGCATTTAAAATTACATCAGTGAATTAGCAACATACGTTTGAATTGAAAGTATTTAAACGCTTACAATTTGTTTTTTCAATAGGGGTCAGGCTATCGCTCAACAAATTCAAAGTTCCAACCCGAATTTAGTCGATCAATTGACTGGTCATGGAAACCCGAATCCAAACGGTTCTGATATGGATCCAACTGAGGGTAACAGTTTGAACGCTTTGTTTGATTTTTGTGTGAATTTGAATGAAGGACAACCCAAGCCACCACCTTCCTAAAACCGAACCTTATTTGCTATGATACTTTTATTATCATTAGCCCATAATTTTTTCTAATGTTATGTATTGTGTTTTGCACTTTTAAAAACGTTTTGCGGTATTTTTAATTTTTTGATAATGCCTATTAGCATATTATTTCGTATTGCCGTTTGGTTATCGTTTCATTTTTCATGTATTATTGTAATTGATGTAAGCACACGTAAGTAAGATTAAGCAAGCACAGGCACTGATGCAGGTTTGCAATGTATTAACTTTGTTGGTTGGCTTTATTTCTTGTTTAAGTAATAAATACTCCTTTTTTCTGCTTAACTCTTACCGGCGTGTTATGTAGTATTTTGACTGCTGTTTATGAATACGGTGAATATCTATTGTCTAATTTTCTGATTGCTTCCTGTTGAATGCTTCCAAACAGTGTTTGGTTCTTGAGTAAATATCTGCATTCGGTTATTCCTCCTTCCTGATCCTGACTCCGCATGTCCGCAACCTATTTTACAGTTACCTTTAGTAGACTCCGTGTACAAATTTTTATTGATAACAATCTTTATCATTAAGTTCTTACTTGAACTGTATTGTTAACTTTGCAGAGAAGTAACAACTCTGTAGCAAGTTTATCTGGCTAATTTACAACAAGACTGCTTCATATAATATTCAAGACAACAAAATCCACAAAAAACCGCTAGGTTCTACTTTACCTCAAATTGACTCAAAACCGTCTGAAGGAAGAAACAGGCCTAATACAAACAACTTGGTAATGGAAGACCGATGGTCTACCAAAGATTATTTTCCACATAAGCATGTAACGTTTATTGGATCAGTTTTCTAGTGTTGGGAATTGAATTAAGTCTTTAATCTTTTGTAAAGGGAGTGATCCCCAAGCCAATTCATCTCTAGAAAACAGTTTCTCCATTGTAGTTTTTTATAAACAATTATGTAGTCCCTAAGAAAAAAACCCTTTAAAAATATATATGTGAAGGCCGGCAGAGAAAATGTACTGTGTATAATGCAAAAAGTGATGTTGTAAATATCTATCTGGCGCTTCGTATGACATGTAGGAAGATAACTTATAGGGAAACTATTTTCATGCCGCTTCTCTCCTGAAAAACCAATAATCTGGTCTGATGCAGTTTTTGACGTAGGTTCCAAATCTGCAAAAATTATTCTGATCGGTTCAGGCGTTCTTGAGATATTTACATGTTTATGCAAATTAGTTGTAATGGTAAGGAAAGGCAAAATGTGTGAAAACAATTTTATTCCTGAAATAGATAGTCCATAGTCCTTTCCAAAATATTATTTTTTACTTCATCCGGTCTCAAAACCGGCATTGGTTTACACGTTTTAGACATTCATGTTTTCAAAAACTTGATACAAAAACACTCACTACTGAAAATTTTGAGTAATATTTTGTTCAGGACTATCAATTTCAGCAATAATTTTTTTCCACACATTTTGCCTTTACTTACCATTACAACTTATTTGCATAAAAATGTAAATATCTCAAGAACGCCTGAACCGATCAGAATAATTTTGGCAGATTTGGAGCCTGCCTGCAAAAACTGCATCAGGTCATATTATTGGTTTTTCAGGAGAGAAGCGGCATGAAAATAGTATCCCTTTTTAGACTAGGTGAAAATTTTTTGTCTAGCCTGCCGATATCATCACCACCACAATTGCATGACTGTTCCTAAACTGGATCAGGTTTTGAAAGACAAAACAGTGACTGAATTAATGACCTACCTATAGAATGAACTGTGCAGCTGAAATTGACACAAGTGAATTATTAGTGAAGAGAAAGATAAGCTCAATATACTACTTATTTACTTGTGCCAATTAACTCTACCCGATCTAAGAAACTATTTTCTTTCTGACTTCGGTTAAATGATTAAATAGGAAATTCTGTTTATCTTACTTAAACATGTTTTATTTTGTTGAAATGAAAGGAGGTGTACTTCCAGCTGCAGTCTGTGTCGAGCGTGAATTCTTTGTGTTTTGTCGAGCAGTTTAATACTAATTTTGAACTGACAACTTCAAGGAGATTTGGCATTTTATAGTATTATGTCATATTACAATTTAGCCAAAAATTGACACCTAGATATGGTTTAGGTAAACATTAGTTTTTTAGGCTTTACCAAAGATTTGTATTCGTCAATATTATATATCGCAAGAAAAGTAGCCAGTCATTTCTAACTTCTGTTGACGGGGACGAAAGTATTTAGTGCAATAAGTTATAATATAATTGATAACCACGACATGACACAGTTTTTGTCAGTTTTGTAAAAGCAGTCCAAAACATTACGTCAGATAAGCTTACATTGGATTCAAAATTCTTCGTTTTACAACAAAAATTGTTAACACGGGAAATTCTATCATAATATAAAAATGTAATAAACTATTTATACCGAATAATTTTGTTTAAGTTGTCATCCCTCTATGCGTACGCACGTGCGTATTATACTAAAAAATCTTCGAATATTATGTAAACTGAAAATTCTGCAAAATAGAATTTGTCAAAGTTATATAAAAAAAATTAGTAATAATAATATATATTGAATATTATTGCCTCTATCCTTTGTAACTACAGTTTCTTATCCATGTTAATTACTTGTAAAAAAAATTATAGCAACTATAATTGATTATCGTTAAGTTTGATTGAATTCTGTTCTGATTTGGCAATAAGTTTATTTAAATTGTTTCAAAATAAAAGGTAAAAAACAGAATAAAAAGTTTTTATAAGGATTGAACCAGGGGAAATATGAATTAATCGCTATGAATTTTACATTTGCTGGTAATTAACATTCGAAAATTTATATACCATTAATTACAATTAGTCATCAATCATTTTGCATCATCATTAGCTCAAATCATGAAAAACATGAATTACATAATATCATTATCATGAATCATGAAACTGAAACCATAATTGCGTTTGCGTTTATTGTGGCGTGTAGTAGCTGAAAGAAAGGCTTGACACAAAGGCTTCTTTTTTGGTGATCTCTGATTTGTGCTGACTGATCGTGTGTTGGGTATACAATACAATACATGGCTTACACAAGTTGCTATACAACCACTCAAAAATTTTCTCAGCTAAAACACCCACACTATACAATACACACTCTCGTTCACTCAACTCATTTTTCCATTACATTTTATTAGGCTGCCAATCTGACAGAACAGAAAGTAGTCACGAGTTTCAAATTCTGCAAGAAATTAATTTATTTAGAGACAAATCACATTTATTAAATAAAATAAGACGAATGACTTGGTGATGAAAGGTATTTAAACCAAAACAATAAAATTAGTTTTTCAATTTTCTATTTTAAAAAGCAAAAGCGGTAACGTAGTTTTTCCGTATAGTCTGACAGGATTCGATGATTTTAAGTATCATTGTTGAATATGATGAAAAGTTAAAAACTTGAAAAGTGGGTGATGTTACATAATAATATAATACATCAAACTTTCGATAAATTACGCAGTTATTCTGAGTTACCAGGTAAATGGTAATTGATGGGTAAATCTTTATACTGGCATGACGGTTTAAACCGTAAACAGTTACTACATCGGCCTTTCACCTGATCATTTATTACGGAGTAGTGACTTTCAACTCAATTTGTAGAAAGAAAGGATGGTATGATATGATATAATAGTGCGTTTTGGAAATGTGCCACGTCAGTTAGTTTAGTTAACTAGCTTATTAGTCGACTCATATATCATAATTTTAAATTCAAATATCTAAAAAAGACAATGTTTGGACTTTGATTATGGGGAATGTGGACTATTCTACAAATCAATCATAAACGGTTTTACATTACAACTAATTTGGTTATACTGCAATAACGGAAACTGTTTGAGCTTGTTCAGTAGTGCAATAAACAATACCTTTAGGTGAACCTTTAAATGCTCATATGTAATCCTTGTAAAAAATTACAAGGGTTTAAAAAGATAAAGACAAGACAATACTCAAATAAATCTTTTACCGTAAAGAAATTGCGCAAATCCCAGCCTTAAAATGACGGTTATGGAATTTTTTGGAAGCGCGTTTATAGCATTCGGTCCTCCTTTCGCTATGTTTTATTATACTGTAGCGCCGGATGCGGTTAAAATAATTATACTGATAGCAAGGTAAGGAATAAAAACTCGCCTGTACTTCTTAAACTAATTTTGAATCTATATGAGTATGAAAGTTAATTTAATTGCTGTACTTTTTATGTGTTTCAGTGCTTTCTTTTGGCTGTTATCTTTACTAATGTCGTCGGTGTGGTGGGCTATAATAACCCCTTTACAAGACACAATGTCGTTTGCTGTAGTGTCTTCAGTAATTTTCCAAGAACTCATGAGATTTGTAGTTTACATTATTTTAACCAAGGCAGAGGGAGGTCTGAAGAAAGTTACAGATGCCAATACCTCATTAGTTGATAACAAACATGTACTTGCTTATGGTAAGGTACAATTCAGTTAAATAAAAGTTTGATAAGAGAATTTTAACTTACAATATTGAAATTTGAAATTTTATTTTTTGGTTTTGTTTCAGTCTCCGGACTCGGCTTCGGCATTATGAGCGGGGCATTTGCTTTAATTAACATTCTCGCCGATTCCGTAGGACCTGGAACTGTTGGTTTGAGAAGAGAAGGGGATACTCCATTATTTTTCGTTACATCCGCTATATTAACATTATGTTTCATCCTGCTTCATACCACATGGAATATAACTTTCTTTTACGCAGTTGATCGGCGGAATTATTTTCTGATTGGATTTGTATTTGCTTCGCACATGCTCTGCTCATTGCTGGTAAAATTAAACTAAAGAATTTTATTAAATACTGACAGTAGTTTAAATACGATATTGATTTTAAGATTTTAACTTATTCATGTTTCAAATCTTTTTTCAGACTTTGTTTAATAGACGTCACATGTACTGGGCATCGATCCTTCCAAACTACATAATTCTAACTGTAACAGTGTGGGCAGCATTTAAAATTGCGGGAGGAGTATTTAACTATAATAGGTCAAACAGAAATTCCGTTACATTGACTTTCACAGAATAGAAGTGGTGGGATATTTGGGATTTCTCTGATAAAGTGATGAGATTGTAGGTCAACAGACTCTACTTCTGTATAGGTTTTAATGTTGCTAACATAATGGCATTGTTAGTTCTGGTTTAAAGACTGGTATTAATACTGTAACTGTAATATTTAAGGTTTATACTTAATTTATTGATACGTATTTAAAAGTTTGTAATTAAGAAGAGTTTTCATCACATTAGTTACGTATGCTATGCTTGATTAGAGCGGATTGCTGGGATGAAATTTTATCCTCTGCCTTTTGCTTGAATTTAAAAAATCAGATTTTTAAGTATGAATTTACTTAGATATTTTTTTCTTGAAAAGCTAAATAATTTATTATCCAACTTACATTAGTTACGTATCTTCAATTTATTGTCCAAAATTCGAAAATACGCAGAATCAAAATCAAGGTAGATTTATTGAAGAATCTGAATTAAGCAACAAATGAAATGCAAGGGAAGTTACGTACCTATGTACATGTGCGGATGTATAAACCAATGCTACCTTTTGAATCAATATAATGGAGTGGTGGCAGTATTATTTCTATATCCTTATAAAAGCTTTAACATTCCGGCTAATTTTAGAATTATCTTTGGTGTCATTAAATTAGTTAGTTAGTTAGGTAGTTAGTTCCGTGAGGTGTAGCATTATTTTAGCTTCACACTTTGCTAATAATAAACAATTACTTTGAATTAATTATATGTTATTAATTGAGAAAACTCAAACTGTGTGTGGGATTGAAGAACGACTATGAAGTTTCTTTACTTTATCATGAAGGTCATCTAGCAGTTGAGTTGTTTTGTTGCTGATGAAAATACTCGACTGCCGTCAATCATAAATAACAATTGAGTGCAACATAATTATAAATTCGATTTTGAGCATTTTATTGACACTTACGAAATGTGCAGACATCACATTTGTGCGAAATCAATTTTCAATACAAAGTACATTGCAATCATGAAAATATTACTAAGCTAATATTGACCATTTTTGTTTCTTCGTTATATTATTTTATTTTATTTTTTTTATAATAGTTAGCTTTAGCTTTCATACAGGCACATTTCGTTAATAAAGGTTAACTGCTGCAACGTGTTTCGCTTATTATTACTGTATACTAGTATTAATTAATATCGGCTGCTATTGGGGCATCATGAAACTCTCTTTATGTACATGATCTCGGATGACAAATCATTAAAATAACTTAGGCGCAACAAAACCGTTATAAAATTTTCGCGTTTTTATGAATACGAATTACAAAAATGCGGATATGAGTTAGTATTTTTTTGGGTTTGGCTCTGACATAATAATTATAATTATGCTTAAGAATGGAATGTTTTCACAAACTTAGGTAATAAGAATAAATGGATGAGCTGTCAAGGTTAACTAAAACACTAAACTGATAAAAGGAAAGAGATTTTAAAATTAGCTTTAAAGGATATTTTAGTATCATTAGAGTTTCATGAATTAAATGGCGACAGTTGTTAAAATCTCCTCTACGAACCCCCACCAGGTGGTAATACTGACGATGATGCTAATGGATTTTCATAGCTTGCGGGGGAGAAGTGTTTATGAAAGTTGTTAACCACAACAAAGTCTTGAAACTGGATTTGTTGCGAGCCCGACGATGCAGATCGTGTCACTGGTTTAGCAGACTTTACTCGACGACAAACATCATCGCCCATTTTGAAGTAATCAGATTGCTTTGGAGGTAGTTTTGCTGTTTTAGTCCTGAAAATTTCATAACGCAATATATTAGTGAAACTCATTAGGAGTTTTTTAGTTAATTAATTATTTGTTGATGTTAGAGCATATATTTTTACTTTATTGCGTATAAAAGTGAGAAGTATGAATAGGTACCATACCTTTTACGACCAATATTTACACAGTCAACAACAATTTCTTTTTCGGCATCTTCAACAGCCCTCTTTATAATTGAAGAAATGTAAGGGTCCCTGCTCGGAGGTACGTAATCTTTCGTTCTCCGTTTCGGCATGGTTGGATGCAGCTGCAAAATATTTTCATCAAGATAATGTACATTGTCCACCATGTGCACTGTCCCCGTTTCAGACAAGCTATAAAGCGGAGTTTTAGTCATTCTGGTGATGGGTGGTCGCTGAAGCTCGAAGCTGGAGTTTATTGGAGCGAGCCTATATTCCTCCATGTGTTTATCCCAAACAATTCTGGACTCCATCATTTTACGAGAAGAAGGCGGAATAAAATTATCGATTATCATATGCTTCAGAGAAAACTCCCTGCAATTATCAAAGCAAACAAAAAAATACTTTAGGTTCATGTTTAGTGATGGGGAAACCAGCACATACACACACGCACACACCCTGACAAATAATTAGCATGACAATATATAGAGAAAATTTAATTTTCTTTTCTGAGAAAGGAAATCATTTCATACTTCTTTAGTTCCATTAACACATTTTCCAACTCCTTCATCGTATTAACATGCTCATCGTTCACGGATGCTAACTCCTCCTTAGTAAAATACAACTTTTGACTGAGTTTCTTGAGTTTCTTTGTCTTTGTGTGGAGCTCAGCTTCTAAGGACTCTGCATTGCTTCTCAATTCCGTGGTGGTTAGCTCATTTTCCTGTAGCTTCCGTCGCATTTCCTCATATCGTTCAGTTTGCTCTGCCAGCTCTTGTTGTTTCGCTTGGATGAGTTTTTGTTGCTCGTTAGTATGGTCTACGAGACTTTTTCCTCCTGTCAATACTTTGCTTTCCAGCCATTGAATCTTTTCCGAAAGCTTCTTACACTCATCAGCAGTATTTCTCACTAAGCTCTTCGTTTCATCTAACCGCCTCAGCAACTTGTCCTTCTCCTCCTTCAAAGTTTTGCTGTCATTAAGAAGTTCTCTTCGACGATCATCCAACTGGTTCATTATATCCTGAGGGTCAGAGCTAGGGTCAACACCATAAGGCGCCAGCAGGGAGGCCAATTCTTTCATTCGTTGCTCTTCAATTTGCCGCAGTTGATCACTCGCACTGCTGCTGCTGTCGGAGGCTGTACTCGAGGCTGTGTGAGCTCGACTCGACCGACTTCGTCCTGTATGAGCTCTACTTCCGCCGCTGGTCTGCTCTTGCTGAGACCTTTGAAGCATTTCCGCTTGTTTCTCTTTCTTTTTCTCCAGCTCTGATCGTAAACGAGAAATTTCTTCTTGATATTGTCGCAGCATTGCATCTTTGGGATCTTCATTGACCTTAGGCTTATTCTTTATTTTCTTTGCTCGACTTGCATAACGAAGGGTGATGCTGATCATCATCATCACGTACCCCTATAAAATAAAGAAAAGAATTTTTAAAGAGTCGGTTCCAATGCTTTCATTTAGAAGATGAAAGGCTTTCAATTCCGTTACAAAAACGCAACAAGCCG
>JAHZNJ010003582.1:0-10652 GCA_027744475.1 Lepidocyrtus cf. sotoi NNG-2020
CTAACATTTCATTTCTTTTGAACATCACTCAAATCACAAATCTAAAAATATTGATTTAAATAAAGTATATTGCCCTTGTTATTATTGGAACACGAGGAAATACTTGCAAGTATGGGATGTTGCGTATATTTATCCAGTATGGAACCCTAGATTAACTCAAAACCAAGTACTTGAATTAATATGCCACATACAAAAATCGAAAGCCAGATTCATGAAGATTTGGTCAATTTTCGATTTTTTTCCAAAAACAACTATTCACTACGGCTAAAGTACGATCAAATCCGAACGGGTCAAACTAAACTTTACATTTAACCGGCCTTAGTAACATTTGTTAGTTACTCAATAAGCTTTTTAATTGTTTTTCATACCATGGCTTACCGTGGACTTAAACTTTTTATTGCTTAATAAATGTCTGCAAAAAACTATTTTATGAAACGGAAGTTTCATCGCTTTGGAATATGAGAAGAGTAAACGTTAATTTCATGAAGAGGGCTTATCAAAGGAAATTTAACATTTAAGGTTAGTGTGGGACTAACCAAAACCAATTCATTGGTAAACTTTTGTAGACCAGCTTAGTAGCACTAAAGTCAATTTCCGGATGCAACTGACTGGGGGTAACTTTGGATAAAGGTGCTCAAGTCCCATCCTTACGCTTATGAAAATATTGGTTTTCAAACACGTAACATTTTCCAATGCTACTAAACCATTTAATATGGTTGTTATGCAATTTGTTACGTGGAAATTTTTTGACCCTGTTGGATTTTGTGTTTTCTACCTACTTTGCAAAAAAATTGTTTTCTTATTCCCAATCGGACATAATCTTCATTTATCTGGCTTTCCAAAAATTATTTAGCTAAGTTTATGTTATTTTGCATTTAATCAATAGACGTTTCGTAAACACTGGATAAATAATGGCAACATACAGTACTTATACTGACGTAGGCTACTTCTTTATTTTAACGGTTTTAATAACTACATACATATTTAGTTTCTAAGAGTTTTATTTTTAGCTACAAAAAACTTTCACGTATTTAGCATAACCGAAGAAAAATTTCACAACGAATTAATGTTGCATATAATTATTATCTGTAATTTGTTCATTTAGTCAATAACAGTACCAAAAAGAAGTGAACCGCCAACAAAATAGAAAAGAAGCGAACCCATTTTTTTTAAAATGTTAAATAAGCATTTTTTGCTAGCATTAGAAGTTCAGTTCATGGACAGCTAGGCTACACGATTACAGGGTAAAATGGGGTGTAGCAAGAAAAAAGATGGAAACTGAAAAGGAAAGAAAAAAGACAGGTGTAGGTACGCTTCTTTCTCGCACTCTAGCCTTTCTGTTCAGAAAAAAGGAAGTAGGAAAGGGAAAGGCAAAAGGACAAAAAAACGTAAAATTATTTGAGCGAGAGCAAGCAAGCAAGCAAGCTCCTGTAATTCCTATTGAAGTATAAGTTGCTGTATAATCAAAAGAATTGAATATCTTGTTAAAGAACCGTTTTTATGCAGAAAGAAGAAAAGAAGACCCAAGTAAATCCTAAAGGGTAGTTGTAGCAGCAGTAAAGTAAGCAGTAAAATGTCTGTAAGGCATTGACTGACTGAATTCGAATGTCCTGAGAACATTTTCTGAAGAAAAAAATCGGGGCTTTTATGTATTTCGTGTTTGAATGTTCATCATGTTGCGAGATTGCTAAGAGAGAGAAAAAAATGAACTGCTGTGGTAGTGGTGGTATGGTAGTACAGGTGCTAGTAGGCTGTATTCTCTATCTGTTTATAATGTTATAAACTGGATGGCTGTATAATATTGTTGTAAAAAACTGTGAAAAAGGGAGCTTTCTTTGTGTGATGTGCGCTCCTCCAATCCAACTTGCACTTGCTACGAACGAGATAATAATGGAAGCAGTCTCACTCTCTACTATTCGAACTGGTCGTCTTTTTTTCTGACGTTTTTCTTCTTCTTTAGTCGTATAATCAGGTTTAGCTGAATGAATGTACCGCACAACTACCTTTCAACTACCTTCGCATTATTTTTTCTTTCTTTTTTTTCTTTTTCTTCTTCCTCTCTTTTCTCGTCGTCTTCATTCAGTTCAGTTAGATCCCGTGTTCGTTTACTAGTGGTGGAAGGCAACACCAGAAGCATTGCATTGGTTTTCTGTTAAGCCTCCCGGTTTTTTTGAAGTGTGTGTCATCTAACTACATTATATTGACGAGATAAAAAGGAAGAGAGAGAGAGAGTTAGAAAAAGAGAGGAAGAATGAGAGTGAAAGCAGTTCTATTTTCTCCCTCTTTCTTTCTCTCTCTCTCCTCTAATTTTTCTGAAAGGTAGTCAACTAGGACTACTCTGTCAGTTCTTTAAAATTTCATTTCTTCTGCCACTTTACTTCGCCGGATAAATACTTATAGACATCGTTATCTTGTATTATTAAGTTACTCTCATTTGTTTTCTTATGAAGTTTTTGTTACTTCCTCCTCCTCAAATGAGTTTTCAGTTTTCTTTCTTTCTGCATATAAAATTATGCTAGGATTTGGAAAAAGGAGGAAGAATACTTATGTATATGCATGTATAGTGACTCGTAGAGAGAAAAGAAAAGTAAAATTTCATAGTGAATAATATGGATGTTGGCTAAATGCTCACTCACAGAGCAGAGTAGAAGAGTAAATCCACCAGAGGAGGAACAACTTATTCAAAGGTTGCAACATGTCGAATAATGTGTTTTGCAATTTTCAGGCACATCCCCACCATCATCATTTCTCTCTCCCTCTCTCTTTCATTTTATCATAGTAAATATATACATACAGATAGTACATAGTGCTCTGTTCTCCACAGACAAACGTTTTTCTGCTACAAATAATAATGTATTCCCTCTCAAGAGTTTTTCAAGCACACAACAAGGAAATTACATATTTGTTTTGCTAACTATTTCTTTTCTTTCGTCTGTCTTTCCACTTAGGGGCAGGAGTGGAGTACCGAGGACGACCACTTACTACCAGAAAGAAGGAGGTGCTACTAGTTTCAAGAAGTCGACGAAAACGAAGTCTACCATCCAAAAAACCCAAATATTATGTACAACTCATCTCCCCTCCTTACTAGCACTAGTATTACTACTGCCGTGGACTACTACTCATAAGCTGTAATTGATTTTTAACCTTTTTATAACTAAAATAGTTCCCAACAAAGTTTTAGATCAGTAGTGTTTTTCATCCAAAATCCAAACTTATGTTTATTATTAAAGAAGGCGAAAACAACAAAGTTACATAATAAAAAATAATAAAACGCCTTAGCTGAGAAGAAGAACCATAGAATAAATTAAGCTCACTTTCTCTCTATCCCTCTTTCTTTTGTGAAATTAAAGCAGACAAGAAGGATAATACGCAAAGAATCAAATGAAAACAAAAAAAAGTTCAAAAGAAAACGCAAAAGCTTTAGCTCACAGAAAACATTATATATTATTTTATACGTTTATAACTGCTAAACAAAAAATATAGATTTAAATGACGTAACAAAGAGGAATACATGGCTTAGACAATAAGCATAGCCAAAGCACTATCTATATACTAACCTTTGTCACATGACGCGATGGACGGAACGGAAGATGGTTGCTTCTGCTTCGCTTCGACTTCTGCTGCAGATTTATTTTTGGCCTCGCTCGTCATTAATCTTCATATACAGCTTATGGCCCATTTTTCTAAACAGCAATTTTCTTTTATAAAGTAAAAAAATGTATATGGCTCATCCCATCACAGTGAATTTTATATTGAAATTCACAATAAATAATAATTTTATATGAAACTCGATCAAAGCAGTAGAGTTATAGTTGTTTATATTTGTTTACTAGGTTTAGCAAATAATAAGCAGATAGTATCTTGAGCAATAAAAACATAAATGGAAAACATTTTAATGATTAAAGTATGTGCAATCTAAGCAAAAGTGGAAACTCATGGCGTTTTTTTATCAGTGCAGTGGAGGCAGTGGCCATATGCTCGCTGTTGCCGCTGCTGCTTGTCACTTTAAGCTGGTTGGTCCTTTGAGCGCATCAACATCAACATCACAGCACTTCGCCGGAATAGCTAAGGAACCGTAAAATTTGAAGCAGAGAAGAGAGAATCTGTTTGTAGCACTTACAAAGAAAGCTTTTCTCATGACTCAAACTCAACTTTGTTTGGACTTCTCTACTACAGAAGAAAAAAAAATTAGTTGAAAAACTAAAGTTTTTTCTCTTTTTTCGTTTCGACTTCTATCTTTATCTGTAAAAGCACAGGCTCGCATGAAGCAGACAGACAGGTACTTCCTTTTCCACTTTTTTAGTGAATAGTGTGAAGAAACTGAGAGTTGAGTTGAGGAGTTGAGAAAGTTTAAAGAGAGCTTTGCTTTAGTAGTAAACGAACATGTTGTCTCTGTCATTACACTCTCCAAAGATTACTTATTTTCACTACTTCTACTTTCCAAAAGAAAATCTTGTTTACGTGCTACGTTTTTAACTTACAGCACAGCAGCGAGCAGAAGGAAGATATCTGTGACAAAAGTTTGTTCAAACAGATAATATTGCTACATAAATAAGCACTCTTACTTTTGCACTGTTTTTTTCACAAATACTTTATTGAACTGAAGTAATAGATATGTCGGAACCTTTTGTGAGCGAGTGAGAAGAGGAGTAAAAGTTGAAATACATACTGCACTACACACTAATATGGCGTGTGTGTTGCTTTATTGTTGCCCTAACAAGGTGAATAAAAAGGAAATGAAGTCAATATTAGAGAAACTTGGTAATCATCAAAGTAGATACTAAAAATGAATGTTTTGTAAATATTTTTTTAGAACTGGCAATAACAATTCTAAAAATAAACAATTTCCTGTTTATATTATTGACAAATGAGACAATTCAATACACAGTAGAACATCTAACATTTGCTTAAATGGATTTTGAGATGGAGATGAATTTATTAATGAGTTCACAACAATTACATGCCAATTACCATTGGAGCCTACTTTGTTTGCAGAAATAAATAAATAGTAGGTGTATAAATTACTACAACGCAGCGAAGTTAAGCAAATTGTTATATTTTTTTATTAAATTAATTACTTAGTCACGGAATCGCTGAGTGACAAAAACTTATTCATTTCTATCCGTTTGTTTAAATAGATCTGTATAAATGCTGATTGCTACACTTCCGATGACGCAAGGCATTGAAATATTTGGGCGGGGTTAGAAGTTTTGTGTTTGTCTGTCATCAATTCATCATCAAACATCTAACATTAACATTCCCTCCCACCTTTGCATTAATTTGGGAAGGATTACATATAATAAAAATAAAGCGTTTGTTTATGAAGCTTCATGAATATTATGTTATGTTAGAGGGTGAAACATGGTGCCTCCTATTTGTGTGAACAAATTGTGAAATGTATTTTAATTTTCTCTTTTTGAATAATGCCAGCATTCAACATTGTCCCTCCCTTGTTAGTTTTCTTCTTCAAGTATTTAAAGCTTGATGCATTACTATTACAACAAAGACAAAGACAAATAGTATTATTTGTTTTTATTCTTATCGATCACAATCTAAATCTATGTAGCTGTTTTTCAGGAATAATAGGTTTTAAATTACACTTTAATTAAAGCTGCTGCGACTCCTCTCCTGCATCTGTTTTTTGTTCTATTCAAATCGTTCTTCCTCCTACTTGTTAAGGCACAGTTATTACTAGGAAGATATTTCTAAGTGTGTCCGTTGTTAGTTGTTGCTTTCCTTTTCATTGTAACCTAGTTTCTCTCCGTTTCCTGTCTCTTCTTTCAGTTTCAGAGTCCACAATCATTGCCTACCTATGCATGCCTGCCTATCTATCTGTGAATGTGCTCTTTAGCTGAACAAAGTCTGAGTAAAGAGTCACATTTTTCATGCTGACGTGACAAAATCACGATTTCACTCGTCATTTTACAGGGGAGCGCTTTTGTTCAGCAGCTCTTTATTGTACATCATCCTTTTGTAGTAGTAGTAGGAAGGGGAAAGGTTTGTTTGAGTGAGTAGTAGCAAAAGCAAAATGGAAAAATGATTCAGAACTCGTTCTCTTCTCTCTGCTTTAATCTTTTTCGTGTGTGTAATCAAGAGGAGAAATATTAGAGCAACTTTCACCTCATTTTGCTACACTTGCACAATATCTGCTAACAATAAATTCATCTTCTCTGCTTGCACGCAAGATGCGGCGTGATATATGTACGTGTCTCACTTTTTAACCCTTATGACGACGATTCAGCAGCAAAGCAGTAGCAGCGCTTCAGCTTCAAGCTTCAACTCGACTGAACACTGAACACGCGTATCATGCAATTCAGTGAATCCAAAGATAGAAAGAAGAGAGTAAAAAAATAATACATTCTTCTTCTTTTCCTCCTTTCCTTGTTTCTCATTTTGTTCTCCTTGGCTTCATCCTGTCTTCCTCTTACATTCCTGTAATCATTTTTGTGGAAGGGATAAATGTGAAAGTACGCTTAACAAGGAGACCATGGAGTGAGTGAGTGGAGGAGAGAGACCATGCCATGCCATCACGGTGCTGTAAGTATTCTTTTACATTCGCGAGACTCTATGCAGATGTTATTACCAAGTTTTTCGCTGAAAGATTGAGAAGGAAGCCCAAGTGCCAGCAGGGAGTGTTTGCAATTAAAAGGCATTAGCTGGAGAGTGAAACTATTAGAGTCTCGCTGAGTCAGTGGGTGGTCAAAGGCGGCGTGTGAGGAGAAACGGCGAGCAGAGAGAGCACTGACTGGAAAAGCTAAAATTGGGAAAATAGCTTCGCTTTTTAGGCTAAAAGTAATATGACATAGTGCGAAGAAGTAAAGTAAAGAGTTTCAGTGTGTCGTGTTTTTTTCGAAGGAAGGAGATGTGGGACGACGAGAGTGTGATGTCGACATCTCTCAGGAGTAGTCGATTCAATATGCTTGTTATTTTGCTATATTACATTCTCTTCTTGTATATTGTTTTCCCAAAAAAAAGAAAGCAATAATATGAATACCTACTATGAATGAATGAAGGAATGAATGAACTATACATTTTTTTAGCTTTTTAGTAGACGGCTAAGAGTTTTTCTCCGCTAGTATATGTATGGCCGGATTCATATATAGATACATAAAGCTTTTGCATACCGATACGTATACATATAGCTCAGCTCAGCAATCACTTATTTTTATTTCAGACTGTCACCACACCACACCTCCGCGCGCTAGAGTAATGGTTAGGTGAAGAAGAAGAAGTTGCAAGTTTGAAGAAGGAAAAGTCTGAAATATTTAGTAGATAACGCTGCTGCGCTGCTGCTGCTGTGAGAATCTCAAGAAGAATCGAGGATTCATTTGATTATATTACGAATATCTTTTGTCGTCTTCGCGTCTTCCTCTTTTTCTTTTACTTTCTTTTTCCTGTTTCTTTTTCTTCTTCTTGTTAAGCCCTGCTGGAAAAATGAATTTTTTCTCCACACGTCTCTCCTTGTCTTACTTAACCGAATCTTGTGTCATCCTGCTAAAATCTCTTGGAAAGGAAACGACGCTAAGTCTAGAAACACCACCAACACCAGCCGTAATAATAAAAGCAGAAATGGAAAAGTACAAAAATGCTAGTAAAAAGTCTAACTCTCTAGCTGACATTATACTAAATGCAATGCATACCTAAAATTAAGGGAGAAAGAAAGTAAGAAAGAAAGCGAAAGTAAATGCGACGTATCCTTCTTAAAACTATTTCAAGAAGTAGGTGGTGGTAGTGGTGCGGTCTTTTCTTTGGTTTTCCCTGATTTCATTAACAATTGCTAGTTATTTATCTCCAGTATAGTCTCTTTAGTAAAGCTCCCTTTATTCTTGTACAGATTTTCATACCACACACTCGCACTCATTAAGAATGAGCGTACTTGTATAACGCTTTAACTTAAACCAGGTTCTTCCAGCGTATGTAATTCGTGTCCACTTTCCCTTTCTCATTAATACCATTATTATTATGGCAATCCTTTTCTCTTCCTGATTTCTCTTTGTAGAAGTGTATAATATTTTATGGAATGCAGGAGTTTATGGATACAGCTGCTTTTATTCTGTAAACCTGTGTAAACCATTCAAGATTACGGAACGTTTATGTTTATGTGTGTTGTTGATAATTTCACGTTTCATCTAAATATCTTTTCAAATAATTTATTATGCAGCATCAATGTTTATATTTTTACTTTGAAAATGCATTTGGTGTAAAAGCTAGTTTAGTTTGCTGCTTGTGTAGTTGTAGCTGGCAGACTTACAATTTATGGGTTAGGGAAACAAGCGTGTAGTACGCTTGCGACATAGAATGACTCAAAGGTCATTTTTTAGCAATTACAGCACCGCACATGGTAGAAAAACTGCTCCAAAAAAGAGTCTACTTTCCCTATAAAGGAGGGAAAAGGTGAAAATGAAATAATGAATAATATAGCAGGAGAAAGAAACGGAGAAACCTGCTCAGCAGAAATTGAAGAAGGATTCTCTTTTAGCAATTAATTTGCCCGGAAAGAACGAACGTGAGACTCCTCCTTGCCACGCTGGCTTCGTACGTACGTACTTAATTGACCAATTTTTATCCTTACCATTCGCATACGCTTAAGAACTACATAAGTCGCAGGCAGACCGCCGCCGCCTTTACAGCTTTAATCTGTACAAACCTATACAACCATGAAAATACTTCGTTCCGTCGTAGTACTAAATGTCTGGAAACGGGTTTTGTTGTTTATAATCTGTATTAAACTAGTTCCAAAGTGTACTAATACCGAATGTTATGTAGAACCTGTGAGCTTAAGCTGGAATAATGCACATTATTTTCGCATAAACAAAGGGAAAATCCCAATACGATGATATTCATGTGCTGAACAAGTTCATCCCATTACAGTTATCTACCAAAATAATCCGGATAAATTTTTTTCATGGTGTGCAGTGAGTAATATGGGATTGGAATAGTACCTTACCCCGTAGATGATTCTAATAGTAATGGCTGGCAGCAATTGTAGAAAAACCGCAGCAGCAGTGCGATGGACACCGACACTGCCCCTGCCACACCACTACCACCATCAGGTCATTTTTTTAGTATTATCCATTCGTATCGTACACACATGGATGGATAAATCTTGGCAAAACAGGACAGTATTCAGTGTTGGTAGTCGGGTAACGTACATACTTCTTGTTCTATGGCATTATAAAAGAGACATAAATGAGTTCAGGGAATTTAAGGGGTTGTTGGGAAGTTGGAAAGGAAACGCAGCAGCTAGTCAGTTCATTTATATTATTGAGCCGAATTCCATGAGAAAAATATTCTGGGTTTTGCCTGCTCAAGTGATAAAAAGATGTTTGATAGAAAATGTCTTGAAAAGCCTGCGAATGTCAATCCTGTTATCAAGATAAATGATAACAGCGCAGCGCAGGCAGCAGCATAGCAGCGTAGTACTTTTTTGATGGTCTTGAGTGAGAATAAAGACATTTTCTCATGAATGGTTGAAATGTGGACAAGCAGATGTAATTTATTGCGATTTTGCGATAATGATGATGACGATGATTATGGCAATGCCTTCTCCTTACATAAATATTTTTTTTCTTTAAAAAAAATATTCTGGTCTGCACCAAATACGACAGGTCAAATCTAGAGAGTCTCTGGAAAATTCTTTTACAGAGTAGTTGGTGGTGGATGATTGATTGCATGCGTTGTGTATCTGGAAAAATGTTGCGACATAATTACGTATAAACAGATATATGTTTATTAACACACTAGACTTGTAGGAACGCGAATGACAGAATGTTGTTATCTCCTCAATGTTATCAGATGGCCCAATACAATTATTGTAGTTTAATTAGATAATTTGATAAAATGAAGGGCATGCCTTCACTTCAATTCTTATTTAATCAAAAT
Organism: Lepidocyrtus cf. sotoi NNG-2020; assembly: GCA_027744475.1. Classification (NCBI taxonomy): domain Eukaryota; kingdom Metazoa; phylum Arthropoda; class Collembola; order Entomobryomorpha; family Entomobryidae; genus Lepidocyrtus; species Lepidocyrtus cf. sotoi NNG-2020. The sequence goes on from JAHZNJ010003582.1 coordinate 9,883, forward strand.
CGATAACAGGCAGCAATTATTGACAGAAACAATTTTCATTCACTGGTAACTTTTACAAGTTCTGGAGGACAGGGCAACCATTCAATATTCTGCAAGAAAGGCAAAAAAATGTACCAATAAACGAAAATAAAACTTTCTTTCAAAATAGTTTTAACCTGCCGATGTCTAAACAGTTCCATCTATATATACAAACGATGTGATTATTAGCGATTCAAGCAGCAAAACAGTCATAATTGGATGGAAGTAAAAGTAAACTTTGTATTTCAAATTTCATCACTTCATCAGTATCATTTGTATCTGTAAGATGAACAAATAAAATGTTAGAGGAAATTTAGCAGAAAACTTGTACCGACAGACGCGACGTGGCGAACAGTGCAACTGGAATTTCCGTCCATTCAATTCAGAGTCGGATGTTAGGAAGTCTGCTAGTAGTTAAAATTGTTGTTGGAATAACAGAACAGCAGAAAGTTGTTAATGTGATGATGCAAACATAGCTTTCAAAATGTAATTGTTATGCCTAATTTCTTCAGTACAATGCAGCGTTAGAAACTCTCGTGATGTCATTTGCATATCTATAGCTAACAAATTCGCACAATGAAACAACTTGTGTAGCAAAAGAGTCGGCAGATATGATACTAGTTTGTAAGTTGTATTGTACTAGAACTGTGTAGGGCATTTGCCCTGCCCATTTAATATAATTATTGAACTTCAAGAATTTTTTATTAAAGGTCCTAGTGCAGGGAACGCCATAAGTTCCACTCATTCCTTGT
>JAHZNJ010003583.1:0-17972 GCA_027744475.1 Lepidocyrtus cf. sotoi NNG-2020
GGAAGCTAGCACATTGTTGGGAAACAACAAAAAGAATGGACCAGGAAGTAGTTCGACATCATCGTCTTCCTACAAAAGGAAGAAGCAGCAGCAGCAACAACAGCAACAATCTTCACAAACTCCTCAACCTTTACCTTATCCACCGCTCCCACCTCATCTCCCTGGACAAGCTCCAGGCGGGCCACAAACAACAGGAATGGCCGCAATTAAAAATTTCAATATAAGGAACTTTCTGAGCAAGTTTGGAAACTCTTTGTTGGATAAAACACTTGCGTATGGAAGAAGGAAGTGAAACAGAAAAATAAAATCAAAGTAATTACTAATTACATAAATTTAAAAAGGATTGCACTTTTAGTTATGTTTATGTAATTAATGTAAATGTAAAAATGCTATTAGGTGCTTTACGTTTAAAGTATTTAATGTTATCAATTAAATAATGTATTTATTTATTTAATTAAAACTATCTTCGAATAAAAACTATTTATTTATTATTTTTATACGCACTGATAAAATTTCATAATAAAAATGTGGTTTGATTTTCACATGAACGAGCAAATCCATACCAAAATACTAGTACATGTTACCTATTCATACACCACACGCCAAAGCTCGTCAAATTAAAACTTTTTTGCTTTGTTCTTCATTCTCTCTCTCTCTGGTCAGATCCCCTCTCGCTGTTTTATGCAGATTGCAGATTGCAGATGCAGAAAAAGCAAGCAAAATTCTCAATTCTTCTTCTTCATAGTTCATTTCTGTTTCAGAATTCCCCAAAGGTATGAAGTTGGTCGTGGGAGCACTTTTGGTTGTAAAGAAGCGGAGGTAGAAGAAAGCAGACATGAGTCAACAACATAGCAAGTAAAGTACAGTACACAAAAAATACATTCACTGACACTCTGATACACAAAAATCAAGCCATTTCATTTTTCTTTTCGAAGGTGAAAACACTTCAAAAAAACCAAAATACATATAAAAAAATTAAATAAAAAAGTGCTTTAATTTAAAACTACCACAATTATTTACCAAATACCTAATACACCATGCAAAAGTAACTGAAAGTGAAACTTAAAGCGAATTATACTGTTTTTCTTTGAAATAATATTTTTGTACTTTTAATTTTAGTTTTATTTGATTAAGAAGCAACGCAACGCATAATAACTAAAAAGACAGAATGAAGGTGCTGGAGCCAGGTAAGCAATAAACAAATATTTTATGATTTTTATGGTTTTAATTAGAAAATAACAAGTCACAAGTATTTAACCACTAATACGATTTTTACAGTGGTAAACTGTAAGTTAATTGTTATTATTTAGCCATGCCCCACAAACATAATCAGTAATTTTGAGTCCTTGCTTTCATAATTTTACAGAAAAGGTGACTCCAGTGTCCGATGTGATCATTGGAGGAGGGGAGCTGTGGCTCCCAGCGAAGGAGCTTCATGAGGTGATGATGGAAATTATCAAGGACTCAGAACCCTCAGAACAGTTAATTCAAGATATAGACAGGCTTCTGACCAGACACGCTGGGGACTTTTCTTCAATTTTTGCTATAAAGGTATACATATTTACATTGATAGTTGACGACACAATAATGAATGAATATCACAAAAAGTACAAAAATGGCTTAAGTTCTAATGTATTTACATTAATTTTTTAAATATTTATTTACATTTTAGCCTCCAAATCCAGTTGATCGAGAAGAGCTTCAGAAATGCAGCACTGAGGGCCGATACTTAAAAGGATTTCGAGGAAAACAAGTTCTTTCTTACGCCATGGTTAATGAAGCTATTATGCTCTCGGATATGTTCCAAATTAATGAGTTTCTGGCGTTGGATTTGCTTTCTATTGGTATTCTTTCGCATTATGTTAATGTTTAATGTTAATATTAATATCATATTATGTAAGCCTTTTTATTTTCGTTTCTCATTCATTCGCATTTATTGATTAAAGTTAATATTATTTTTGTTTGTAGCTGAGTCTGAGCTCGATAATTACCCAAACTGGCCTCGTGGACTTGTTGCTGTTCATATGTACTACGAAGGGCGTTTTTGGCTTATCCAGACCCTCGCAACTATGATACGGTGCACACCTGGACGGCAATGGAGATCTAACTTGAATGCCCAGATCCTTACATCCTTTCGTCGAGTCCTTAATGCCGTTTACAGAGAATATATGATGGACCGATTCATCACGCTTTTGGAAAACTTTTCAATAGAGAAGCAGCTTGAAATTCTGGAAGCCAATTTGGCTTTGGGAGACACTCGCCATCGCCGCAAGATTAGGACCCTTCTCTCCGGCATCAAGGATGCCATTGCTCACACAATCTTTTGCTACTCCGCTCAACGATCCTTACGCTGGGCCGAACTTTCCAGAATTTTAGACTATTTAAAAGACCAAATACACCCAGAGGATTGCTCAGTAACAAAAGGGGACGCCACTTTAATAGCAACGGTTTTATACACCATTGAAACCATGCTTTGTCCCGAGGAGCTTGACATGAACTTTGGCCAAAGCCTCAGAAAATATCTTTCAGATACTCAAAACAATGGCTTTAAATGTATGGAAGTTTGGGATGTCATCAAACTAGCATTTCACATCGCCGGTAGCAAGTTAAATGGAACTGGAGAAAAGGCTGACGATGTTCGTCCAACCTCCCCCCGTCCTGGTCCCTTCGGCGATTCAGTCTTCAATGGAGAGAAAAGCACACCTGTATCTAGAGGAGGAGCAGCGTCTTCAGCCGAAGACTCAGCACGTGCTGTTCTTGGATGCGACCCATCTGATTTCGAGTTTACGAGGAACGTTTTTGGCTTCCTTCAGGCGGAAATATTTGCTCATCCAACAAACTATACTTGGGATCAAGACATAGCAAAAGTTTATCACGGCTTCTTTGTCGATTTCATAATCCACATGCAAGTCAAACTTAAGGAGATCAAGTATCGTTCAGAAGAAACTGCTAAGACCATCTTGCTATGTCAAGAGCAAGGAATAAACCCTCCAGTTGCTGAAGTTGCGGAGTACGAAAGTTTTCTCGAATGTTTGGGAGAGTTCTACCAGCATGATCCTTACGAGCTTGGCCGTTACTACTTTATGGAAGACAGTCAGTTCTTGACTCTTGCTAAGCTTGTTCGCACAAGCTGCATGGAAACTCCGTCTTTGTTTGTTAGTGCTATTCGGTTCCTGACAGGATTGAGTTCAGGGAATCCTCGAGCCATGTTCAATATTTTGAGGGAGAATGGGCATAACACTAGTTTGGAGCATTTCTTCGAGAGCATTTTGAAATATATGCAAACATTCAGCGTTGTTGGATTTGATTTACAATCGCATCAACAACTATCAGAAGCTGAAAAGGAAAGGCAACTTTCTCTTCATGCCAATCTTAATTTGATTATGAACCCATTGGAAATCCAAGGCATATGCTCGTATCTCAAGCTAGTAGAAACGGTATGTGAACGGCACGAACCAGCAAGATCATTTTTCACAAGCCAGAAACCCAACTGGATACGAACTATTCTCCAGGTAGTGAAAATCCGGAAAATTCCAAGAGAAATTCGGGCAAGCATGCTGGAAACATGCGCAGCGATGATTGGAAGTGAACCGTTAAGTCCTGAAGTGGTCACCACACTCTGGGATGTATTCTACTCTTTAAGACTGATCGATCCAGGAACTGGAGATGTTAAGGAAGAATTGGAAGAGAAGGAGACTCGGTTGGAAGAATATTCATTAACGATCGGAATGCTGAAGCTGTTTAAATCTCTTGTGCAAATAAGATTCAAGCAGATGGAGTTCGTGTCCTTGGAGGGCTACTTTGTTCATCCCACTTACGACAATGGAGCTATATTTCCGTACATCAATTACGTGACTGATGCAGTTTTTCTGAAGACGCCCTACAGACTATTTAAGGATGCCGGCCAACGATGGAGTGTGACTAAGCTTTGCACTGATATTTTGAGCATTTTACTGGATTACCTGCCAAAATTGATGATACAGCTCTTGTGCGACTCTCCTTTGATAAGAACGGTAAGTTTAATAGTACGAAATTATTGGGTCGTTGAAGAAACGGTTGAGGTTTTCAGGATTTTTTACCCCTCTTATACAATTCTTTTATTTTCAGGTGCTCCACGCTGTCGTGGACTGCATCGTTGGAGCAGATATGAATTCTGAAGCAGACGATGTCTTAAGAGAACATATCGACAATTGCAGCCTCTCTGTTCTGAACCTTCTCTGGCGAGCTTTACAACGTCAACTGTTTTACATTTTGCAAAAGCGTGAAATAATGGAAAGTCAAGATATCGTATTACTCCTGGGCATTCATAAAGTAATGATGAGCCCTTCAAATGAAGGTGCCCCGGAATATATTCTTAGCTTGATTCGTTTCATCGACCCCTTAAGCTACTCCCCTCAACACATCAAAGCTGCATTAGAAATCCTCTCTATTATACTCGAAGACAATACTGAAATCGATCAACAACTCCATCACGCTCTAGTTTGGCATGAAGGACTGGCTTCAGTTTTCAAACATATGGTGGTTGAAGTTCTATACCAAGGAGGATGGGATGATCAAGGCGATGCGAGCCAGATATTGACTTCTGTGAAAATGTCAGCACTAAAATTGCTTCGTACATCTGTTCTCCATTTGGAACCCAACGTTGGGATGTTCCTTCTTGGATTTAATACAAAAAGAAAGGACTACTTTGGTAACCGAACCGTGCTCCACGGGCTTATGGACAATGCTGCAACAATTCCTACTTCGTTTAAAACCATCCTTACTCTTCTCTGTGATCCGAGATTAAGTGCGCCCACATTAAAGTTTCTGAGGTACTCCAAATTCTTTCATGGACACCTCTCTGAGCCTGTCATTCTACAGCAGTTAACTACAGAGGGCCTTTCGTACTTCTTAAAGTGCCTTGCCATTGAACTAAAGTCCGAAGAATGCGTTGTAAGTACAGCAACCGAGTTATTTCCTTTGCTCTCCAGTCGACTTGAAGAAGTACTGAGTTTAATCCAGATGGAGAATCACAGTGTGGAGCTCCCCGATTTAGAGTTTTTCGATGGGGGCTTAGTAATGCAAGCTTTATCCCAATGTGAATATGTCGACAAAGAACTGAAGACGAGACTTATCAGAGTTGAGATGCTGGATGGGATGCTGAAAGATGAAATCACAAAGTTGGAGAAAAGTACTGTCCTTCATCTTCGGAAAACGGTTCATACTGAAGGAAAAGATGTTCTACAATTTGCTCGGAGTCTTAATGAGCTCAGGATGAAGGAAGGTTGCAAACTCCTTGTCTTCGATGGATGGCGCCAAGTCATTGAAGTGGTTGCTCTCACTCCACAAATAAGATCTCCTGATTTTTGTCCCACATTAATAAGACTTTTGTTGTCAAAAGTTCTAGCAACCAACGGTACAACAGATTTTTTCTTAAGACAGGCAGCAGAAACTACTTTAACTTTAAGTGCAGTGATGTCGTCACATGATCCTACGAGTTGCTTGACATCATCAACTTTGAATGTCATCATTAACAACTTGTGTAATTGGTTAGCTTCAGCATCCAATGTAAAAGTTAGGGGAATTTTGTATGCCAGTTTACTGTATTGTGTTGGCACATTGGGATCTACATCAACATCAACCGGATTGTTCGCTGACGTTCTTCCAGCCCTTCAGAACTCGTTCCCCCTTATCCTGGACAATTTATGCAGGGATTGCTGTCAAGGTTCCGGTGAAATAACGAGAATGCAAGCACTCTACCTCATGGGAGAAATTATAAGGTGTACAACGTTCCGTGGATTGGCAGCAGCATCTTCAGGTGAAAGATTAGGTTCTTCTTTCGTAGAAGCGGAAGATGCAAGAGATTTACTCAACGCCAGTCGAGGTTTTGATCAAACATTCGACAACACCGTAGGATCGTTTGATAATTCATTTCAAACGTCAACCAGGCAGCGGATGTCTACTTCCTCCGTAGCAGGCGGTAAGACTCCCACTGGTACTACACCTCGTCAAAAGTCAGTGCAGGATAGTAGAGCGGATTCCATCGCAAATCTTGCATGGGCTGGTAGTCAACACAGTCGTTTGGGCCAATCACTCCCTGCTAAAGCGTCGACAACTGAACTAATCATGAATTGCGTTTATACAAACGGATTTTTATCTACACTCGTAGAATCTTTATGCGTGGTAGATGACTTGGACTTGATGACATTACTAGGCTCAGACCAAAGTGATACGAGCAACGTGATGGCAATGAGAGCATTTTTTGTGTTCGAGGCAAAACTGAGCATGCTTTCGAGACTGGCTGGCACTGGATTAAAGGCGGTGATGCATTTAATGGATTTAAATCTTCTGAAGCGATTGACTGACATGAAAGTATTCGAACTTCAAAGTTACCAACAGCAAGACACGGGACTGCTAGAGGGAGGGTCTAGGGGAACTCAAAACGACATTACCCCATCTGGACTGACGAGAAGCTCAGAAATGAATCAAGCAATTAATGTTTCCCATTATACAATCAGTGAAGGTTTGTACGTCCAAGTTTTGAAGTTGTTCCATGTGATGTTGGATTCTGCTCCGAAGAATATCCAAGTCCTGTCTGAAATTATGCAGTTTTGCCGCATTCATGATTCCTCCCTAAGTAAAATCCTAAGCTATGGAAGACTTGTGCAAAAAGATAGTTCCAGATCGGCCCCACAGTTGTTGACCAGTCTAATGGCGAAGATTGCAGGAAATCCGCAAAGAGTCCGGAGTGGTGTTCCAATATTCCAACAGCAGAATAGTTTGCTTAAGCCAGCCTTGCTTACTGTACTCAGGATTCAAGCGGAAAGGAATAATACAAAGGGTGACGAGGTTGGAACTAAACTTGTTAAGCAAATCCTTTTGTTCCTGTTCTATTCGTTCAAGTCAATCGATCAAGAACCATCAGTCAGCACAACTGGTACATCGAAGAAGTTAAAGAAAGCTGGAAATAAAGTCCTAACAAATAAATTAGACTTGGACACACTTTTGAGGAATCAAGATGATGATGTCAGCATAGGAGTAATCATACATTGTGTTCACCACGCAGCGAATGCTATTCAGGAAGGCCAAATTAGGGATGTTAGAGAAGCTTTCTCCAAGAAGGTAAATATACAGAAAGTTTTGAAAAATATTATGAGAAAGGATTTTTATTTATTTACTGCTATTCATGAATAATGGGAACTTTCTTTCTTTCTTGACGTTACTTTACAGCTACCCGCAAGCACTCCACTCGCAGCGCCGAGTTTTTCCGCTGCAGGCGGTCTGGTCTTGACCCAAAAAATGATGGAGGATTTGATTGTGACTGTTGAAGTGGGCCTTTCCTTAATTTACTTCCATTTGGAAATGATTCTGCAGGAGATGCGTTTGGAAAGTAAGCAGCATTTCATAACGAAGGCAAGTCTGGAACAGTACACCGAACAAGTCAGCTCTGCTGTGGAAGGGATGCTGTCAAAACCAATCCTCGAAGCTTGCAAGGTAAATTATTTCCAAACATAAAAAGTACTTTACATAATATACTGGATTAGATACATCCGTTTACCATTGACGTATTTTTTTTCTTTTATGGTTGTAGAAAATCGACAATAAGGAATACATTGAAACGATTTTCCTTAAAATTAGGAGAATTTCATCCATGGGGGGAGGAGGATCATCTGCTGCAGCAAGTGGAGCTGGGAGCTAGTAAACCATTCTACAATGACACCGTTAATTCTACAATGACAATAATCGTTACATGTCATCATAAAGTAAAGAACATTTATGCCAATAACTGTTATATTATAGATAATTAATGTAATATGTAAACTTTAAAACTGCCATTTAAGCTCGTCTAAATAGTAATGGGTCCACCCCAGTAAAACCAATCAAATATAATAAAACGATTTTATATTTTCCCATTTCCACAATACAAAGCTCACATATGAAATAAAAATTAGAACACCCACATGAGCATGAGTATTTTGTGTTACATTCGAAGTAGAATGAAAAAGCGTTCATATTTATGCATTATTATGCCTGAATAGTTCATTAAAACACTAGTAGATGAACTGATAATTTTTGTTTTTATTTATTATCTAAGGTCAATTCTGACTGAGAATAAAATTAAATAATAATGCATTCTTTTGTGATCTATTTATATACTTGGTTTAGGTCATTAAGGTCAGTTGTTTTTCCCTATTATTGTATGTATCCTTCCTACGTTAATTCTGAATTTGCTAGTGGTCACATTATTCCACTTAAAAGAGTTTTAAAAATTAGTTTTTAATTTAAAAATTAGAGCTCGAGCTGTTTGTTTCGTTTGTAATACTTTCAATTTAAAAAAGTTTCCAATTTTGACTAAATAAAGTGTGTTCAGTATAAAAAATACCAAAAAAAAAAGACTCCTTGTTTGATTTTATTAACTCTTTTGTAATCATTCAAGTGTCGATATTACTATGCAATATCATAATTCACAGTAGTTAATCCATCTAAACATGTTTACTTGATTATGTTCTATCATTATCTGTTGTTGACTAACACTTTCATCATGTTCTGACTAATCATTAAAAATGAAAAAGCTCGCTTGCACTTTTGCACTGATCATTCCCATCATCCCTGAAACACTCGTTCCCACTTTCCCAGCACGAAAGAACAAAAATATTATTCGAACATCGTCCGTCACTGTCACTCTAAACTCTAAACATAATCAAAATATTGACAAAACTCAATTAATTCTGCTAAATCATAATTATATGGTAAATACCTTTAATTTTTTTATCATTTCAATGGAAAGGAAATGTACGATAATATGTATATGTACAAGCTCATCAAATTCCTCATCTGCGAAAAATAAGCAGAGTAAAAATGAATGGAATCGCTATAAAGTGATAAAGCATTGCGCATTGACAAGGCAAGGTCAGTACAGTAGTGGATGTAGCGCTAGTCAATCAAAAGTCTGTATTTTAATTTAAAGAACATGCAACTGAATTAAATTGTTCAAATTGCTCTGTGACAGAAGAGCAAACAACTTTTCATTTTTCATGTGAAGTGAAGTAGCTCTCCGATTGATTAGATATCTATCGCTACATTTTCTTTTTAGAGTACACATCACATATTATTTAATTGGTCTGTAGCCTTCGCTTTGCAATCACCTTCAGCAAAGTCGTTTAGCATCTAACATCCAAACCAAGACATGAGTCCTCCTTTCTTTCTCTTTCAAACTGGTTGTATTCTTCTTACGTCACATTTATTGTCAGTCACTACAAACTCATCTATTGTGTTGTTACTGCAACATTCTCTGTCCCACCGACAGTTGAATCGATATTGTAAAAGTACTCATGAATATGCAAGAAGCCCAGCTACTTCTTCTGGTTTAACCTTTGGTCTGAGTCTAGGTTATTTTATCAATCTTCATTTTTTATACTTCATCATCGTGCATCCCCTCAAGCAAAATAATATAGAAAGCAAGCAATAATATACTACATACCAATTTTGAATCCGATACCGAAGATAATTCATTGCAAGTTGAAGATTAGTTTACCCCGAGCCAACATGACTGAAAAAGAAGACGGTCGAAATCTTCGTGAAATAACTCCATCCACGACGTCGGTATCTGCATCATTCTCCAGCCAAGAAGATGGACCTCCAACTTTGTCTAGAAAAGTGAAACTCCTAACGGCAGCGTCCATCTTCTACGGCAATGTAACGCTTGTAAGTACGTCTGAGTAGTAAAAATTCAAACTGATTTGACGTTTGGCCTTTGTTTTAAAAGTGAATTTCATTCCAAACAGGGCTGTGCAGTTAACGTCTATGGCCCAACTTTAACAAGTTTCCAGAAACGATACGGCACGGATGATGCAACAATATCCACCGTATTTTCAATCACCGTCGGGGGACTGCTGGTTGGGGCTTTGGCAAGTGAGGTTTTGTAAAAACAATCACATAGCACAAATAAAAATTTGAAAACTTTAGTGCATTTTTCCTTTAATTTAATTCATTTCAAGGTGGAATCCTGTACAAATTCGTAAACCGCCAACTAGCCGTGGCTGGATTTTTTGGATGCATGGGACTGATAATGTTTATAACACCACATCTTCCTTCCTTAGGAACATTCTTTGCTGCTGCCGCAGCGATGGGTCTCGTTTCTGGATTTTATGGTTCCGCACAGTTCGTTTGGATAATGGAAATGATGCAGAAAGACTGCCCGCCGTATGTCCAAAGCCAGCATTTCTTCTACGCATTAGGAACCATTCTATCAACACTTATCATGGCTCCTTTCCTAGATAATTCAAAATCTGACACAAAATCTGATAAGGGCCTAGCTGGAAACCTAACTTCACTCCAGGAAAATACGAAATATATGATTCTCGAGGATGAAGGAAATGTTGGAACATTAAAGGATGCCGAAGATGAATCTTCTTCTTCGAGACTTTTTGTCCCATTCACGATAATAGGTTGCGGCCTTGTTTTATCTATGTTTGTTCAAATCTTTTTGTTTACCTTCTTCCGTTACCGACCGCCACCTCCAGAAAAGAATGATGATGATGGAAAAATGGATAACGCTGAAGCTGCTGCTTCTACAGGATGGCCTTGGCGGAAAATAAGAACTGTGATTTTGAGCTGCATGTTTTTTGGGGCAACTCAAGCCATGGAGAATTCTGTGATTCAATTTCTTCCGAAGTTTGGTCAGAATAGCGACTTGAATCTTTCTGAAGCGGAGTCGACGTATGTCTTAACAGGATTAACTACTGCTTACGCTGCAGCCAGATTTGTATGTATTTTCATTGTGTTCAAAGTACCCAGCCAATTGCTGCTCTGTGGCAACATTGTGATTACCATAATTGCAAATATTTTATTAACTGGGTGGGCGAAGAACTCCTTGCCAATTCTGTGGACTGCTAGTATTATGTACGGTATAGGATTTTCCAGCATGTTTGCGTCATTCAGTGCCTTTCTGGAGAGGTACCTAGCTATCTCAGACTTAATTGGCTCACTAATTATGGTTTCCGGTTCTGGAATGGCGGCAGCGTATCCACAAATTGTTGGAAGCTTTATTGACAAAAATCCTGTTATTTTAGGCTATACAACATTTATCAGCATTGCTCTAATCGCTTTCAGTTTTACAGTTTTTAGCTACATAACTTACAAGGACAGAACTAGATATTATTAATTTCTTTACTTCTCGTCGTGTCACCTCGAATTATAATCGTAAGGGTTTGTATCTCAAGTTGTAATGTAACAATTTTTAGATTTATAACGGGTAAATAAAAACGAACTTTATCTTAAAATATATCTTAGAAAGTTTAATACCAGTGGAGTTGTATAAAAAATATTTCTTGGATTGAATCTCAGATGTCTCACCTTGCCCCAATATCATACAAGTTCATTTATGCTGCTGGCCAATACAAACTTTAAATAGTAAAATAAACGAAATTGACTTTTAGAAGTCCTTATGTAAATGTAGAAATTGTTGGCTTAAGCTTAAACTAAAACTTAAATGATAGTTAATAGATAAATGATAAACTAATGTTAGTTAAGATAGAGATAGAACAGCACAACACAAAGCAAAATTATTAATGAAAACTGAAAACATTGTCTAGAGAGCGTTTATTAATGTACTTAAATTCTTGTATGGAACATTGAATTTTGAGCATTGCAATCAGTATCAGTACTTCGATATGCACCTGACGACCATGACACGACCGACTGGGATTTCAAATTCAAAATAAATGATAAATATAATCTAGCGTTAATAATTCTCCTCAACGACGCCTTCTTGATCCGTTCGCTCGACTGCTGGGCGGCGATTCTCCAATGAAGAACGATTTAATTCCTTGGAAGAAGTTAACCCAAAAACGTAGAAAGGCCATGATTGAAATATGAGAGATGAAGGCGTAGAGTAGTTTCAAGAAGACGTTTCCTCCTGATACTTTCCTTAGTATGTCGTCTGGGGAGTCTCCAGAAGGAATGGCCGCGTCAACGCCCTTGAGGACTCCAAGAATAACCCATAAGAGCATCCCGCTAAAGAGTGTTATGATGTCTCCTAGGACTTCAACCTGAAATAAAAAAAAAATGTTTTCAGTGTTTTCGCCAGATTTTAGTTAAATTTAATCATCACAAAAGCTGTACACTAAAATCAATCAATTTAATCTTCTTACCCACTGTATAGTATCCAACCAGCCACTGGAATATTCGCCGTAGAGATCAAGTTTGCCTCATCAAGGTCGATATCGAACATCCCAGAAACAAATATTGCGAGCAGGTACATGAATATTGTATATAAAACCGGTGGACCCAAGAATGCTAAGCAGGATCTGGAACACCACGAGTCCTAGTGATAACACCGTGAGTTTATAAAACTCTTGCTTCTGTAAAAGAAGAAAAGAAACGAACCTATGAGCAAAATGAACTTCCAAAAAGAGAAGTCAGGAAGCACTCAATTTTGAATTGATTAAAATGGACAATTAAACTTGTGTTGAGCCAAAGTTAGTAGAACTTACGAAAGCACTTCCTATTGTAACGGCACCTGCCATTTTTCAGTAAATTCAGGTCCAGCTATCGTCGTGTCACGGTCCAATAAAAATGATTGTTTTGTTCCAAAAATACATACTTCGTTCACTTCTTGAAAATTATTCCAGAGATTTCAGGTGTTGCTTGATTTATGGTTTTGCTCTCTCCATTGGACGAATTAACTAGTACTTATTATTAATGGTCCAATCTCTCTCCTATCTCCATCATCGTTCAGTTGTTTGTTTTGTTTGATCTTGCTTTAAATAAAAACCTTCAATCACGATGACAACTACGCTACGCTACATCACAAACGCTAATCTAGCGTGGTTCTTCATCAAAAACGTATTTTGGCTTTGGCTAACGACGCAACGCTAGCGTTTACACATACATAGCGTTTCATGCCTATTGCGTAACATGTTCATGCCATCTTATCGTTGTGAGGGGGTGGGTGTGGGTGGCCCGGTAAATTCATTTGCAAATATGTACACTGGCAAAAGCAACCATGCCATCACATCGCCCCCTTTTGTCCAATGCCTTCCTCTCTACGAAAGCGCTGAAGGTCCTGTTTTTCGAAGACTTGACTCTCAAGGGAGGGAGGGGTAGAGGTTGGGATGTGGACGCATTACACCCGCAACTTAGCAAAAATTCGCAATGTCCGCGTCCGCAAAGCGTATACATATTTGCGTTTGATGATGATAAAGATTATGAAGTTTGGTATGTATAGGGTAGATGCTTTACCACACACTCACACACTGCATTTTACGTACGACTCTACGAGTGCGAGTGAGCGAGATGAGAGAACTAACAAAAATGCAAGCAACCCTGACTGACGAAGTGAAATCTGATTCATCTCACGTTTCAGCTTCAGCTGTTTTCTGCTGCGCCACAACAAAACACATTCATTAATCTCTACCTTTTTGCAATCTCATTCATTTTATCCCTGAAAAGATTAAAAATAGTATTTATTAGCAGAATATTATGCAAATTGTAGAGATTTTTTTCACAGACAACTGAGACAACACAACAAGTTTTGGAAAAGTTGAGTTGAATCTCGAGAATTTTTAAAAGGGTGTCTTTTTAGTCTTTGCTTTTTTAATGTTTCTTAAACTTTTAATAAAAGCACTTGCATTTGTTTTAAAAAATTCGAAGACTATCCTTCATAATCCTATACCGTTTGTGATTGTGGTGAAGTGAAAGTTTTTTGTTTTGAGATTTAAAAAATCAATTCAGATGGCCAGTGTTGGTGATTCTTCTTCAAATAAAATTGTTGTTAGTTTTACCTGTCAACGATGCCAATGTCCAATAATTTTGGACCACTCCTTCAATTCCATTGATGAACACACCCTGGCTGAGCTCCATCGTGAGTTTTTTTAAAATTAAAATCAAATTACTGAATCTAATCATTCTGTGCAACTAACAGCAATTTTATCCAAAGTATTGCTTTCTCTTTCTGATAATTTTTCAAAATAATATTGTGATCTTTTTTTTTAACTTTTGCAGTACCATTGTACGCTCCCCCACCATTGGAACTTGACCAGAAGGCTGTGGAAACTGGAGTAATTGATAAATATGTTCCTCCACTCAGTGAAAATGAAAATCACGGGTTCACTATCGTGGGAGGGTCGGAACTTACTAGTCAACAAAGTCAGCTTTTGAAGACTCACATGGAACTTTTTGATATTTTATCGAACAATACGGAAATAGACCATCCTTTATGTGATGAATGCTGCGACACTTTAATCACTCTTTTGGAAAGCGAGCAAAGAGCAGCAGAAGATGAGTGTAAGCAGTATGAGGATTTCTTAAAAAAGTAAGATTTGGTTTTGCTCGTCATAATTTTAATTTTAATAAAAGCGTCATAAAAATTATCCATTACAGTAAAGTCCTTTCTAAACATTTTAGACTGGAGTCAGAGACAGACTCGGAGGATATTGAAACGCTTGAAGCACAATTGAAGGATGTAAGAAATGGTTTTTCGTAGCAAAAGATAAGCTTTTGAAGAGTTGTTAAAATAAATTCTTGTTATTATTCATTACAGCTCAAAGTGGAGGAAGGTAAATTGGTTACTGAACTGAAGGATTTAAAAGTGGAAGAGGCAAATGCAGTGGAGGCTTTAGAAAATCAAAAGAAGCAGTTTCATCAGTTGAAGGAGCAAGAAGAAGAGTTCATGAAAGAGTATTGTCGTCATAAACGAGAGCTGAACGAATTGGAGGATTATTCTCAAAGGTTAGTTGTGTTTTTTGCTTTTTAGACATTAGAAATTCAATATTACATCCATTCCCAGTACCATACAATAAAGTTTTTTTTTGTTTTGATATAGTCTCGACAATGAACTCATTAAGGTTAGTTCAATCAATTTGGTTTTGTTTGGTTTTTGCTTTTGCTTTCTAAATCTAAATAGAATCATTTCTAATTCAAATCATTTGTATAACAGCAAATAATGTGTGGTTTTTTTTTGATTTTATGGTAGGTTTTAAGTGATAACAGTGAACTTCCGTTGTATGCAAGCGGTGGATTTAGTAGATTTCTATGGGATACAAAGTTTGATCAAGGGATGACAGCATTTTTAGATTGCCTAAATCAATTGCAAACAGCAATGCTCCAGATACCGGGCCAATCTGGGTTCGCCCTACCCTACAGAATGGCAGAGAAAGGCAAAATCGAAGATCCAGCGAATGGGAAAACATACTCGATTAAGTACGTAGAAGAGAAAGAGCTTGCTAATAATTGATTTATTTTCTTTTTACCGTTATCAAATTATACATTTACTTTCATTGAAAACTTTCAGGATTCAATTAAACTCTGAAGAAAATTGGACCAAAGCCCTTAAATTTATGCTAACCAATTTAAAATGGGCTCTCGCGTGGGTTTCATCGCAGTATGTTCAGGAAGAGATCACAGGCATCTCAACAACTCCAAGCGGTAGCAGTACTCCTACGACGGGAGCACATTAATTTTCAATAGATAACCAAACCAATCTATTTAGAAGCTAATTTTCTTATATTTACTTTATACCTACCTACCTAAGCATGTTTTAGATGTAATCAATCAGCCATAACAGATTTGTACGAACAATTGAAGTCGCAATTAAAGTTTTATTATTTAGATAATCAATCAATAAACATAAGAAATACTTTCTTTACAAATATATTTATCTCGCTGCAGAATATTTTATAACAATTTGCGATATAAAAAATACAATAATTGTCAGCTCATAATTCATACTTGGGAGCTTTATTCATCAAAAACCACATCACTGCATAAAGAAATCCACCCGGGGACGCCACAGTGTCTTTGGCTAAATAATCGCGAATTTCTGGAATAGTCATTTCAACCACTTGAATTAGTTCACCTTCTTCTTCGAGACCTCCTCCTGCAAATTATCGAAACGAGAAATTATCACAAAAATGGTCTTGGTCGCAAATGAATATTTTATCTCATCATATTATCATATATCATATTATCCTTTTAATTTTTGTTTACCCTGATTTATTTGCATTTCATCAGTACATTCAGCAAAGAATACAGTTCCTTGGTCTCCACTAGCTCCGATACCGGACCTGCATTAAAAATATTTCGGCAGTGTTAGTAATTTTGACAATTTAGTTTTTTGCAATAAAAAGAAAGTAGCATAACAAAATGCAATACTGTTACTGGTAAGTTATCAGTTTTTGAAAGTTTTCCAGTGGAACATCATAGCCACACTCTTCCAGAACTTCCTTCTTAATGACTTCGTTATAAGGCAGATTAGCGTCAACTATCCCGGCACAGAGCTCAATCGTAAGACCTAAACTTGGCGGTATTTTAGACCAGTCTACGTTTTGGATGTTATTGTCTGGAGTTCTCTTCGTTCCATTATTGACAAACACCGCTGTAATTGGAGATATAAAATGCATAAATTAACTTAAAATATAAAATATAATTATAAAACCCTCATAGCAATTGCCATTAAGGTCCTTCACACGGTATTTTAAAAAGAATAAAAAGAAAAAAGTGTCTGACCTGGACGGAACTGCTTTACAAACAGGAGCTTATTTCTGGATGTGTTGTACAGAATGCAGGAGACACTGTTGGTGAAAATCAAGTCCAATTTCAATTAAAATGAATATTTCGGTACTTACGCTGTCAAAAATGTGTTTATTTTATGGTACATACCTCTGATGGTTTTTAACAAAATCCCAAAACCGCTTACGACCATTCTACAAAATAACAATGAAAGAATTTCTTCACTGTAATATATCAACAATTTTTGCACTTTGAGTCATTCATATAATTTTCTTCCATAGGAGAAAGGCTGCAGCCAGCCGTTTCGTTAAAATACCTGAGTGAAAGTCAGCCTAACAGGATTGAGAAAGTCTGACTTCGGCATGGGACCCAATGCCAAGTCTTTGACGTCTTCCATTCTGCTTAACAACGATTCAACAGACATTTTATTACAAAATCTACGAAATCCTAAACGCATTTAAAAAAAACTATAACGCTTTCCTTACTTTCGTTGCAGTAGTGCAGAGATGCTGAAGGAAAGTAAAAATAAAATCGGCAAAGTTTTAGTGACAGGAACAATGCCAGACAAAGGCAAAATCTGACTAAAAAATCTTGTGGAAAATCAACTATACCGTGTAAGAGAATCTGATAATTTTGCCTTTCCAAAATCGTTAATACAGGAGAAAATGATTTCCGCAAAAAGTATTGATTTAACAACCTAACCTTAGCTACCGGCTAAATAACAGTTGTACAACTAAACTAATACTAAACGTAACTTAAGTGGGTATAAAATTTTTTGTATTAAGTTCTTCATGGTTTATTCGTATATCTTTTTGTACTATGCGATCCGGCAAAAGAGAAGTGTTTCAGTTTAACTGATTTAACCTATCCATGTGTTTGATTTGATCTTTCATAAACATTTTTCGTGATAATCATCATCGATTGCATAAGCCGAGTTGTGTGAAAAAACACATATAATACATGTGTTTCATTTAGTTTTATTTTCGGTTCTAGAGAGAAAGTCCCTTTGTGATTTTCTCCATCCAACCCACTACAGCAGCTGCAGCCTGTACGTTACGTACGTACAGCATTACTACGTGTAGTAGCTCTCTACTTCTACTCCAAGAAATGCGTAAAAGTACAGCAGCGCAGCGTAAGCGTAGCTGTATAATAATATGTCGTCTCCTCGTCGGACGTATAAGGAAAGGGAATCAATATTTTTTCTTCTTTCTTGTGTTTTATTCGCTTATAAAATAAATGCTCATTTTTCCAAGTGTCATTTTATCTGAGTGCAAAGTATAATGATTTTTACAATTTGCTTTAATTAATAAAATAATACCATGTGTATATGAACAATTGAAGTTACATTCGCATCAACTAATCAACAATCAATCTTTTGCAGAGTTTTTATTAACTCCACAAGCGTAGGAATTAAGTATATGTACTACATTTTAAAAAAAATTATTGGTTTCTTTTGATATAAAATATTTCCTTAAATGAATCAC
>JAHZNJ010003584.1:0-10858 GCA_027744475.1 Lepidocyrtus cf. sotoi NNG-2020
TTTAAAGGGAACCCACTCACATTATGCGTTTCTAGGAAAACTGGAAACAATCATAACGCAAACGGTTTTTGCTAAGTGTGCTCCCAAGTCCCAACAACTTTCTCTGTGTACAAGAGGTTGGGATGTGTGATGTAGGTATGGATGTTCTTCTCTCTCACTCTCTCTCTCTCTCTCTTCCTTCCGAAACCCCTCCTAACATATGCAAAGTTAATTTTCTTTTAAGTATTCAACTTTAAGTAGTTCAAATTGTCAGCATTTTCTTAGAGGTTACATTTTCCGTTGATGTGGAAAAGGGCTCTTCGTGTTCTTTCATGAAGAGTGTTAAAACTAATTAATTATGAATAGAACTCACTTCAATATTATGGCTCTTCTGCATTGCCAAATTATGCCCCATTAGGATGTATATTTTAAAAGCATCTTCCCAAAATAAGCTCCAAAAGGTTTTAAGCATAAGTAGAAGCCTGCCAATTTCTATAATAATTAGTTCAATGACATAAATTATACATGTGGGTAGGCCTAAGGCAACCAAAATGGTGTAGAATTGCAAACTCATACTCTTTATCAGATTGACAAAACAAACCCATTCTTTCCAATATACAAACAAGCAGGAAGGTATAAATAGTAACTATTACTTCGCTAATAGGATGTTTGATGCCTGTCTTTCATCTAAAGAAAAATCACTAATTTAGTCATAATTGGAAAAACGCTTTTCCGCGGCTAGGCCAAGCTAGATAATATGCAACATTCATGTAACACACACATAGATAACATGATGTTGATGATATATTCCCGTCTGCCTCCTCAGTGGCATTTTACTTCATTATTTTTTCACTAATTTCATGTCTTAGCTTTGAGCGCATTCAATTTTTCATTCATATTTCATAGACTTTGTGTTTGTGTGTGTCTGCGGAGTAGGGTGGCTTGGCGTGGTGTGGTGTGGCGCTTAAAAGACTATTTACTTTTCGCAGCTATTACGCAGTGATCATCTTGGAAAACGGAAAAGTAATGCTTGTCATGAAACAAGACGAGGGGCAATTTTATTTCAATTTCAATAAAAAGAAGCAAGCTGAGTACTGAGAGTAATAGGACAAAGGATTACATAGTAATAATAGTTTCAGTTCATTTTGTGTGGACCCTCACTCACGTCTCACTGCTAGGTCTAACGCTACTACTACTGCTGTTGCTGCTGCTTATATTTAGATAGGAGGCATATTGGGCAATAAGCCAGATGTGTGAGACAAATCAAAGGCAATGACTAAAGCTGCTTATCTTGAGTGTATCTGACAGTGAGATGCATGGCATGGCGCTGGCATTACGCTGGCTGCTGTTGTGTTGTGAGAGAGAAGTGGAAGAAGAAAAAATAGTAGTAAAGTAAAAGAAAGTATTTCGTTCGAGTGTGGAAAAAGAGCGAGAACAACGGAGCACGATTGTGGGAACATAAGTTTTGGTGGTAGTCTAGCTGGTACACAGCCCAACAGTTCATCAGTTAGCAGCGTGGTCTCATCCAGGGAAAACGGCCAGAAATCTAACTCTGTCTGGTTTCTTACTATTTGTTTCTCTTCTCTCTCGAGTAGTAGTGTGGTGCTTTCACGATCACGACTCGGCTGCTGCTGTTGCAGTTGTTGTTTTGTTGTTCTTGTGTCCGCGTCGTTGTCGTCTTCTTCTTCGAGTGTGTGTGTGATGTTTCGTAGTATTTTAGTAACGCAAGGTCGGTCACTGTTCGTTGTTCGTGTTCATTCACTTCTTCTGACCCTTTATTAATCGTTAATACATTTCAATCATTGTCACTTGGGCTGCATTGGCCTAATTTGAAGCTGGATTCGAAAAAAAAGTCAGAGAAGTGGAGGAGAGGAAGTAAGAAAAACTTCCTTTAAGGATGTGGTGGTGGTGATCGCTGCTGCTGTAAGCAAGCAAGTGGATCTGTGCGCGACTCTGTAAAAATTCTGGATTTTCTATCTCTTTCACTCTCTTTGTGAAGAAGGGGCAAAGCAGACCGTTACAAAACGGACCACACAAAGATAACAATTACTATATTATGTGATCCACTCTCCCTACTCCTTCTTCTTTTTAATATATTCTTTGATAATTTATCACTAAAAAGGCGGTGTGGATTACACTTTCTTGTGCTCGTGTGCTGCTGCTACTACTGTAAGGCGAGGTGGTGCGGTGCGTGGTCGTTGTGCCTACATAATAGTCCCATTCTCAAGAAGTGTTAAAAAGAAATTCTTGCTGCTTTCATGCTTTGATTTTCATACGTTTTCGTCTTCTTCTGCTTCTTCTTTGCAGGAAAAAAGATTGTAGAGCAATAAAGTAAAGAAATAATTTAGTAGTTACATACGTCGTGTTGTACTGTAATCGTAGACTTTTATTTGTAAAAAAGTAAGTCTTACCTGTTTTATCTTCTTCCTATTTATTCTTATCTTTAGTAAAAACTTTATTATTATACTTAATTATCATTTTTCACTAAAGCATGCGCATGCATTCAAGCAAATTAACTGTAAAAACATTTGCACCCGGTTTGTCACTTTCATTTTGCTAAGGGGCATAAAACCATTTATCATACGGGAAACAGTGGCATAAAACTAAATCTATCTTCTGAAAAGTTAAGCGGGGTTAGACGGGCTGGATAATTACGGGGAAACCTGTTTGCAATATTAACCACGGATACGCTGCCATTACATTGCTCGAAAGAAACTTTCAGCCTTACTATTTGCAACAATCCCTTAATAATGAGAATGCATTTATTATTAAAAGATGCTGCCAAAAACGGGAGCCGAACTAAATCCCCAGAGAATTACGGAACAGGATTACTACATTAAGGAAAACGAAAATTAATTCTCAATAGAATGAAAGTTTCCAGTATAGATAGGTAAAGTAGGTAGGTAACTTTATAATATAGATTACGACTTAATCGTAATCGTAAGGTAAAAAGAATGAATGGAAATGAGAGAAAAAGAGAGGTTTTGTTGGTTAAAAAATAGCATGATATCCGTCGTTACAAAAGATCACACTCACATTTTTATGCAGTTACTTCTTCAAACAAAAAAATAGCTGAGAGCAAATTGGAAGCAATGCCAAAATAATGATATTCAGCTCTAGCTTAGCTCATATCATATTAAGCTGCTGACTACAGAGGTGTGGGCAATATGAAACCTTATATTTTCAACTGAAACCTGAGAAATGCTAACCTCGCGCTTCCTTGTTTACTTGCTAGGTTTTCCTAGTCTCTAGAGTGACATGTATGGCAGAGCAGTCGAGTCGAGCTATGAACTTTAAAGTAATTATAAAGAAAAAAGATTTTTTTGAAAAAAAAATCCTTCTTTTTTATAAATAAAAGGTCCATGCTTTGTTGAGCAGAGATTTGTCTAAATTTAAAAGCGTTCGCTTTCACCTTACTCACTAGACTGTGTCGCCATCGTACTTAAAAAAGATCCTTAGCAGGCACTCTTTATCGGATTTTCCTCCCTAATGTCACGTTCCCATCTTGTATCAAATCATATCATGCTAGATCTCTTCTACTATCACTTCATCGCTACTTATGATAGTAAAATAAAATTTGTGCTTCTGATGCGATGTTGCTGCTGCTACTACGTACTTTGCTCTCTGATTCGTTTTTGTATTGCTGCTGCTGCTGGAAAGACTTATTATATAGTTTACATGTGTTCTGTGTGTCATTATGATGATGTTGCTGTCACTAGAAAACGGAAGCAACTCCTCCAAAAATATTTTTTTAGAATTTGAAAATTGAAAACTTTTCCCCTATATACATTTTGTTTGCTCTCTCTCTCTCTCTCAATCTAACTCTGACAGAAATTGCGCTGTTTATGATGGACTTGGTGTTTTTTGAAAAGGGATATTATAGAGGTTCAGCTGCTGTATGCTGTCCTAAAAAATCGTGTCGAATTCTCTCATGATACAACAACCAGCAGAAGAAAAAGAAAAAAGAAGAAGCATCAGCAGCACACTTCGTTTATCTCTATATAAGTATGATTATTACGTAAAACGTATTTAGGTTTTTTGGAGAGAGGTTTTTTGGCATATATTTCATAGACCATCAGCAGCTGTTTTCATCCACAAGGCGTTTTTCTTCAAGTGAATCACTGCACGACAGTTCTAGTATGATGATGACATTTTCTCATAATTAAATGAGAGCGTTACGATTACATGGAAGAGAGGGAGAAGAAGTAGAAGTAGCAAAATAAGAAGAAGAACTTTGTATAATGTTATATCACCCATTTCCCCATTACTATATAAAAGACTTTTATGTAATTAATAGTAACTCAGTAACAACGTATAAAAATAGCTCAAAAAAATTTGAGACGAAAGTTTTTACCCGAAAGTAAAACTTCATAGCAGAATGCATGTCGTGATAGTATAAAATAGTAATATCTGTAATCATTTTCGAAGGATTGTATGATACTAATAAGTAACATGTAAATTATATGAGAATGATGCAGACCTCCTCTTTCTCAACCAGAGAATTATACTGAACTGATATAGTGGGAGTTTTTTGATGAAAACTCAAAAGAGAAATCAAGCTTCTGGCTAGCTAATGCAACTCAACGAAACGAGCGAGCGTCGAGCTTTGTTTCCCTCTGCTGCTGCTGCTTTGGAATAGATACATCATCATCATATAGCCGCGCCGCATATCATACACCACCATCATATCCCTTCTCCTCTTCTCTTCTCTCGCGATATTTTTTAATCTTTCCGAGACTGAATAAGGGAGAGAGAGAGAAAGGACTCTTCATAATTTGTGGAGAATCCAAAACCCTATGAAAACCACATCCAAATTGAACTAACGTTAATTCAATTAAGTTAAAAAACTTTGAAAAGATATTCTGTATTCCGTTCATAAAAGCCACTGGGGGAAAACTTTGTATAAATTTTTTCCTCTCTTTTGTGTTTTTTGTCATACCTGGGCAGAGCATCAAACAAACCATAAACTCCCACCCCATTTTAACAAAACGTTAGGCGTTAGATAATCTTTAAAGGGATAGCTCATTTTAATAAAAAACAACAATACATACTTACTATTAGAATGGATTTGCATGAATGCAACTTTGGTTAAAATTAAACTTAAAAGTTTTTGCTTCTACTAATCATCATTAATAGTTATAATTATAATACATAATAATCACTTTTAAAAGAGTTTTTAATCTAATAAGAAGATTCAATACTTGCTTTCGCAAATGGTTTATACCTTGTAAGTTTTTGTAAATGGCTTTATTGCATGAATCCCTTTTCTGTTCTCATTGTCATTGGTTTGTTTGGTGGTAGAAAAGGTGCACACTTTTTCGTTTCTTTTCTTTATTCAAGCCTCTCGATTTTTACTATAGCAAACATGATTAGATTATATCAAAACCTGTGTGGTATATAATATAATTAATTACAAGTGCGAAAAAAATGTAGTAATCTTGTTTCAAAACTAATATAAGCTCTTCTTCTACATTTTTTATAGAAATGTAGGATTTTGTGTCTTGAAGGAATTCCAATGAAGAAGTTACCTAAAAGACGGATAATGTTGTTGTTGAAATATTAAGTGAAAATATTATTCTTCATGACTTGACATAAACCAAAAAAACGAAACTACAATGTATACTCACTATATGAAAATGGCGACTTTGAAATGAAATGGAAAACAAATTGTTGGATGTAAAAAATAAAGTTGGGCGAATGAGCAAAATTGCTAGCACATTTGATTAACTAAAAATATTTGCCTTTGCAATGAACTTCTATACGTTGAAGCCTCCTTCTTGGTTTTTGAATAATTGTGAGTGCACTTCTTTGTCTATTCTTGCATAACAACAAGAACGAGAGGGTTTCATTATATATTTTATACTTATTACCTAGTTACATTACTTTTATAATTATATGTGTAACTAAAAGTAAAAGTTTGTTACTGAAGCTCTTGTTGTTCTGTTCTTTCCATTCTATTGCATGTATGTTTTAGTAAAAGTAATGAAGTTACGCATTGAAAATATGACTGCTCAAACAAAATTTAAGTAGTAATTTGCTGGCGTAAGTACGTAGGCCACAAGAGCTGTCAGTCTAGGGAAGAAAATTGCCTCTTTCACGATTTCCTGTTCTGTTGTTGTTGGCTGACCGTTCCGGTACTAGTAAATAACATAACGCAGCAAGGTTCATTCCCACCTTGCATTGATTCCCTTTTTTGTTGATTTAGTACTAAGGCGAAAGATTCAGGCAATTACTGCTGGAAGAGGAAATCAGAGTGGTAAATTTTCATTTTAGGGTCATAAATTTGGTATAAAGCTACCAGTTAATGTATGGAAGCAAAAAGCATGCACAATACGAATTACTTTAGAAACGGTTCAGATCGTGGATAAAAATAAGTTTTAATCAGCTATAGGTTATTATGAGGCATACGTTTTAGATTCGAATCAAAAACACATGTTGTTCTGTTAAGTTAAATCTTAGTAGTAGAATAACTAAAAAAAACTTTTAGAATTTTTGCAAGAAACTCTTCACAAATTTTTTTGCAGATAAGCCGGTAGCTATGGATAGTGCAGCAATAAACGGGTTAGCGCTGGAAAACGGACTGAGCGTGATGCAGGGCGGAGCCGGTGATGACAACTCTGCCAGATCATCTCCCAGCGTTGGGAACACAACAGCTTCTAACGGAAGTGTGTCTGGCTACGAGAATAAACTCTTTGTTGGTGGTCTCAGTTGGCAAACCACGCCAGAAAAGCTTAGAGACTACTTTTCTCAGTTTGGAGCAGTTACAGATGTCTTAGTAATGAAGGACCCTATAACGCAGGTATTCTTTAGTTGACCACAACAACAGTTCTAGATTTTAATCTTTTCTATGTAACTAATTACTCGCAAAAAATATTACTTTGGTTCCAAGTCGTCGTAGTATTCTATTTAGAGACCCATTATAAGAAAATAGGTGGTGATATTTTACGACTTGTTTCGGTTGCAGCCCAATATCAAAATCAATTCGCAAAACAAAAACTTTATTTGCTGACAATATTACGTCAGTATTGCTACAATACCAAAAAATGTATTTTGTATTATTGACTCCTCTTTTATTTTAGCATCCTGTAACAGTAATAACTAATTTCTTGATATATGAGCGCGTAAAAAGGAAATAATACTCAGGAAAATGTGAAGCGTTGCTTTCCAGACGTAATCTGGTGATGCAAGAGTTTTTCTCGTGACATTTTTTGAGCCGAACATTTTTTACTTACTTTCTTTCGCTTTATTTTTCTTCTCTTTTTTCTTCTTCACAAGAAGGAGTAAGAGTAAGAGGAGTTGTACAGAAGCAGAGTGGTAATAGTGTTTCTTTGCTACATTACATTCTAATCCATGCATATTTCTTTTTATATGCCTACACAGAGAAGCCGTGGTTTTGGTTTCATCACATTTAACGATGCTGGGACCGTGCCCCGAGTTTTAGGAGTTCCTATCCACATGCTGGATGGAAAAAGAATTGACCCTAAACATGCAACTCCCAGGTCTAAATCTGGGTAAGAAAAGCTTTCTTTCACTACCTGTTTCGGAATATCCCCCATTTTTTATTATTCCATTTCCGTTTTTGCTCCTCTGCCAATGTTAGTAAACGCTTTGTTTGACTTTCTACACACAAAGTAGTAGTGAGTAGTATTCTTTTTTTTCTTCCTCAGTTATTTGCAGATGATTGCACTAGCAGTTACGTTTACGTTTAGACGTTACGTTCTTGTGTGACGCACTCGCTCTCAATTCATTTTGATACGTGCTCCCCCCGTCGAGGATACCAAAAAATCTGTTTCCAGAAAAAAAATAAGAGGAGAAAACAGAAATGGAGAGAGAGTACAAAACCATATCAATTTTTTATACTAAATGTGATTTATGCTAAACTGTAATCATGGATTACGATACCGACTTACCAGGGAAGCCCTTTCAGCACTTCTCTTTCCTCTTTGTCGATTTTCCAGTCATTTTAAATTTTCAACGTAAAACCGACAGCGGCGGATATTTCAATATTTAACACTTTTAGTAAAGGCTAAATCATCAAGCGATAAACATACATAATACGGTCTATCCCACCGTAAATATCAGTAGAGTTAGAAAGAAAGATTTAAACTTTCTGTGTGGTTGTCTGTCTCTCTAGGATACTTCTGCTGCTGCTGCTACTATAACTACTTCACTTCATCAGAGATCAGTTTCTGAAAGGGGGCTTTAAATCAACCAGAGAAAACCACACAAAAATACATCACATATTTACCAACTTCCCAATAATTATTGCTTTTTGGTGGAAGCAATTCTGACTTTCTCTGTTTGCTTTCCTTAGTGTTTCTTTTTCTCTCTCTTTTTTCCAACGACGAAAAAATTAGCTCACGTCATGAAAATGACCATTACATGCCGTATTTATTTGCCATAACAAATGAGTATATATCCTAAGCAATCGTATAACTTTTAGTTGACTATCGCATCGGTAAATAAAAAATGTCATTTCAACAGGCATATCAAAAAATATGTACTCGTATCGAATCGAGGTGAAGTGAAACTGTATGTGACGAGCTTGGTTCTTTTTTCTCCCTCTCTCTCTTTACTACAATAGCAAAAAAAGTTACTAGATTTTTGTTGGAATTGAGAGGAGAAAAACGAACGAGCACCCACCACCACCACCGCTACACTACACCACACGGTAACGGTAATAACGGAGAATAATCCTGTTTTTTATTAATAGGGCACCTAAACTAAAGCAGTTACAAAACAGAGAAAAAGGTACTCAAACGTAGCAAATCCGAAAATAGCATTGTGCTGTTTACGGGGGTCTCAACGAAGTCATGCACAAATGGACTCTCGTCTCCCGTTCTCTCTTCTCTCTGGAAACATAATAATAATCAACTGTTCTGATAAACGAAGAAATAAAAGTTATTCAAGGGTGACTTCAAATGATATTTTCTACTACTACCACTGCTACAATCGAGTTAAAATCAAGTTTTGCTTCCACCACCAACCAACCCTGCACCACCGATCAATGAATTCTTCAATTCTCCCTGGAAGTTATACTTACTTCTTACTTCCTTCAACAGAAAATCATAAAATCAAGCCAAAGAAAGATGTAATGTAGATAGAATTCCGCCGGAGTAAATTTAGTTCTCTTAAGTGATACGAATTCAAATTCTTCGTTTATGCTGACATTGACATCTCTATATTAAACACGCATGAATTAAGCTTTTAAAAGTTTTTAAGTTTAAAACAGCAAATCTTTTGCTTCGACGACCTTTCATAATTTTTAATGTGCTGGTCACATTACAAGATTAATTTAAATTTAGCACGGTCAGCTAAATTTGGAAAAAAAGGAACAATTATTATTATTATTAAGCAAGAAAAGCTTGAAAATATTACTTTCAGCATATGGTGTAGATCAGAAATTAATTCTGAAAAACATTTAAAATTTTATGCATGAACGAATTTCAGTTTACTTAAGCTCGAACCAACTCAAAGAAAGAGTTTCTAGGCGGATGAGTAGTGAAAGCTGAGAGCATTGTTCTTTTTCTGCTTCTGTCATTATCGCTAAAAGCCTTCTCCTACTTCTTCTTCTTTTTCCACATTGCTTTCACTTCTCTGCTCAGCTATGCTTCCCTTTCCATTTCGATAATAACTTCGTCGGAACAAAAAAGCAATATTTTTATGCTATGAAAGGACTTTGTATTCCTTTTCAATCCAAGTTTTTATAATAATAATTACCATTATGCAATCATCGAAATTAGCATCAGCAAATAAAATCAGTTATGCAATGCCCATTCTTAATGGTAATACGCTACAGGCAAATACAATACCATAATATTTTTATTTTTTACTGGAGATTGTCCAGGTGCAGGTAATTGCTAATAGCAGTGTAGTGTCGCCGCTGTTGCCGGTTCCTAGTTTTGAATAAATGACAGTTTTCTATGAAATTTTAACTGCTTCTTGCTTTGGGTACAGATTTTGAGTTATTTTGACTTGCTAAAAACGTTCCTTAAAACAGAACAAAGTTACAGAATACTGCTTGCAGCAGAAGAAGAGAGAGGTATTAGCGCGTTTAAAGAAAATTCAGAGTAAAACAGCAGAAATCCTGCTGCTACTGCTGCTTGTTTTTTTCCTTTCTCCGTATTACACATTTCTATAGGTACAGCAACTCGAGAAGAATAAGCTTTTTAGAAATGTAAAACGTTGTTGGTGTGGATGATGTTGAGTTTAATTTTAAATTTGTTTTTTCCGTCTTCCATTTCAGATCCAATAAAACCAAAAAAGTATTTGTGGGAGGCGTAAGCCAAGAGACTTCTGTGGAGGAAGTGAAATCATATTTCTCTCAATTTGGGAAGGTATGCCTTATTTTTTTACAAGTAGATTTCGGCAAAGCTGCTCATGTTCTAGTACAAATTCTAATTCTACGTCAATAAGAGATGTAGTTTAAGATAAACAATTCTTAAAATAAAGTAATAAAAATGTTGAACAATTGAATTATATTATAATCCTTCCAACAATTCGCGATGTCAACTTTGATAGAAAATATTATTGAAATTTGGTTGAAGCTCGATCAAAATCTTTTGTCAGATTGACAGCTCGTGTAAGTAATATGATAGCTCATCCTTAACTTACGTCTAGTTTAATTACCTGTTTTCTATGTAATTTTATTATTAAAATGTTTGTAATCAACTTTTTTTTTACATATTATTTATGGTTAGTTTCGATCAGAATAATCTAAATATGCCTGTTGTTGTAAGAGGAAATAAGTTTTTGTATGATCTATATATACAACCAGCAACAATTTAAAAAATATTCGCTCTTCTTTTTGTTAGCTGGTGTTTCAAAAAAATGCAATGCTTCGTAAATTAGGAAGCATTGGCTTCAAAATTTTGAAGAG
>JAHZNJ010003585.1:0-22143 GCA_027744475.1 Lepidocyrtus cf. sotoi NNG-2020
CTTGTAAGTGAAAATCTCATCTCTTGCGTGGCATGTTCACGCCCGGCTTTTCAAGAAAACTGCTTTTTTACACAAATACAAAGCACAGACGAGCAGGCAGAGGAGAAGAACATTATAATTAATTGTTGTACTTTTTTACTACTCGGGTACATCCCATCCATTTACACCCAATCAGTCAAGATTCAAGAAGATTCTCTATCCTCCTTTCATACCATGCGTACGTGTAGATAGTTGCAATATTTCCATCTTCATTTTCATCACCATCGTTGCTTGCGTTGGGAATAAAAAGGTGTAAACTAGAATGTTACTTTGACTGTTCGATCCATCGAATCATTATGCATTGTTGCATGTTTCGATAAATAATATTTTCTATGCTGGATTCGATTAAGCTTTAAAAAAGAACATCATCATCATCATCGTCGAAATTATTAGTCAAGCAAGAAAATAATGATAATAACAGGTTGAATGCTGTTGATGTAATATTACAACATTGAAAAAAGCTCTTCCTCATTTCTCCATCTCATCATTATCATCATACAGATTTATTTTGCATAAGGTATTAGCACACTCACTTAAAATTAACAAAAATCTTGTTTTTTTGGAGGAGGCTTATTTTCTGTCCACTTGTTCTTCAGTATATTCTCTGCAAGAAAAAAGTAGCATTTCAAATTTCAGCTTCAGCGGAGCACTAGACCAGGCCAGGCCAACTGGCTCCTTTCTGTTTCCAACTGTTCTGTCATTCTGATCTTCAATTCATCCCATTCGGATGTACAATGATGAGCAAACGAGCTATGAGACTATGCGAGCATATTACGTACGTATTACTCAATAAATACGACATTTTACTTGAACTTACTAACTTACCATGAAAAACCAAAGCTCTTGCGTTGCGCTTCTCCAGCAGCAGCAGATGCAAAGATCCAAATAACCAAATCAAAAACTTCTTTTTATACTTACTCTTCTCTTACTCCCTTCTTTGCTGCTCATCTTTTCCTTTCAATTCAAACGTCTTTAAAAATGTTAAGTTAGTGTGCTGTGTTCTCAATACTCACTCAACTCACTATTCAGCTCTCTCCAAGATGCGAGATGAAGAAATTCTTGACTAGGGCTCAAGGACTGCACTACTGGTAGAAATTTTTCGTTTCTGTACAGATAATATCTGAAATTGAGATGTTGCGTTTGGTTTAAAAAATAAGAAAAAAACATACATACGTAAAAGGACTATTTCTCATCCTTTAAAACTGAACTGGACCCAGAAAATATTATTTCCTATTTTTATGGGAAAAGAGAAGGATCTATGGAGCTATACAGTATCCAGTAAATTTTTTATAGTTCTTCTAAAAAAATAATTTATGTTCATAAGCAAATACCTACAATATGCATTAAAATGAATGCACATAAAAATAATACAATATTTTTTTAAAAGGGTCCCTTTTATGTATTACGTTAGTATAGCATAAATGCATCTACATGATAAACGCTCGGTTAACTCTATACCGTGATTAAAATTATTTCCAAACTAACATTAATATATAGGAAATGTGAATAAATGTTTAAGGGAAAGTCTTAGTCAAGAAAGATTGTTTCTGTGCTATGCTATAATAATAATAATTTCATAACTTGAATAAAATCCAAGCCTACTTTACTGTTTCCATACTACGTACCTACGTAAACTTATTACGAGAAAGAAAATAGGAATTCCAATTTCCAACCAACCACTTCCATAATATCATCATCACATCACCCACCAACATAACACCACCATACATGAAATGAAAGAAAATACTCCATTATCGTTGTTGTACAGAAATATAAGCTCCGTCGTTGCTGCCGTTGCGTTCCATTTATATATGAAGTATGGAGTGGAGGCAACCATCATTTTCCTCTACATAGCAAAGCATGCAATGCTCCTTTAGTTTTTCGGGTGTTTATAAGTATTCCACTCTTTTCTGTTCTCCGGGCCCGTTTCTTTCTTATGGTTCTTTTTTTCTTTTCCCAAGTAAATACGTATTTTCATAGAAACACACCACCACCACCGAATACGGAATACCGAAAGATTGAATTTCTCTTCTCCAACAACCATGTTCTGTTTGTAAAAAAGAGGAGGAAGAAAAGAAGAAGAGAACTAGTAAAATAAAAAGAGAATTGTAGTAAAGTTCCTTTTTATAGGAAACAAGCACCACACTGCCACCATCATATCATATATTGCCATACCATACCACCACCACCACCACTACTGCGCTGCACTGCTTGTCCTTTTTCGAAAAAGAGAAAAGGAAAAGTACAAAAAAAGTTTCTGTCTGTTTTTAAGGGCTGGTTCTTCTTTTCTTCTCTCTCACTCTCTTTCCTAGCTCTTGGCTGTTCCTCATATTATCATCCTGAATCTCTCTAGACTCTAGAATAATGGAAGAATGGGATAGAAAAGGGAAGAGAGGAACTTACGTTATATGATATTATACATTTCTTTTTAACTTCTTCTGCTGTACTCTCGCTCCTTCTCATTTTTTCCTTCTTCATCTGCTACTATGCCATTTGTTACCATGTACGTACTACGTACGGCCTGAAACTGAAGAGGAAAAGAAAGGGATCTCTCTCTAGTTAGTTAGTAGGAGTAGTAGTACCAGGAGAAGAGCAGAGGTTTCCAGTTTTTTTGTATGTATTGCATAATAATATTAGAATGAAGAAGAGGAGAAGGAGGGCGATATAGATATAAAATTGTATATTTATTTATAAGAAACATATACCTAAGTACTTTCATAGGAAAGAGTTCTAAGACTTTAGGTTCGCCTTCTCCTTTTATATTGGACTCCACTCGCACTCCACTAACACCACCGTTCCGTTGTTGTTGTCGTTCGTCGTACACTTTTCTAACAACATTTCGGTGTTTTTTGAATGTGTATATTCATCGCATCGCATGGTTCTTCTCTATCGCTTCATCTTTTTTTTCTTTTTACTTACTTGTTAGCTTGCTCACTGCTGTTCCTCCTTCTTCGTTTTTTTGCTTATGTGAGAGTGAGTGAGAGAGAAACGAACAACATGCGAGCGAGGAGAGGAGAAGAGAGAAAAACACATCCGAGAGCAGCAGAAAATGTCTAGAGTATTTTATACTGCAAGGAGTTAGTTCAACTCGCTCGCTCGTCGGCCGATAAAATGTTGTATTCTCTCTTCTACTATTTATGCCGTTTTTCTTTCCCCTTTAGGTCTTTCATGTAGAGAACTGCTGCTGCTGCTGGTTTTTTAGGTACGACGACGTACTACGTTACGATGCGATACCATGATTTTCTAAAGTTCTGAACAGAACTGAGCTGAGCTGAGGAAAAACGAAGGAATCCACACATTGGTTTAGTTGTTTGCGGGATGTCTGTTGCTCGACTACAAGGATCCGGTGTATCCTCGTTTCTCACTATTAAAAACACTCACGGCGACGAGTAATACGACATTCTTCGTTTGAAAATTTCTAATATTTTCCCTCAGAAAATAAATTGTCACTGCAACGCAACGGTCGTGGTGTTCAAAAGAAATTGTTTTATTTTAGCTTTAAGTTATCGTAATTGTTAAGACTTCAGATACAAAACAATTAATTAAATTGTGTTCCGAACAATTACTTTTCTTAAAAATAAAAAAATCTTTTGTGTTGACAGTTTAATTTGTTTAATCTGCATATACATGGTTTGATCACCAATTCATCCAAAACCCTCTGCAAAAATTTTTCTGCATCGACTGCAGCTAAACTTTAAAAACTGCTGCTGTTGCAGGAAGAAGCAGAAATGAAAAAAGGACACATAGCGACGAAGCAGTGAAAACAAAGTCTCAGAATTTCAGCAAAATCTCAGCAAATGTGAAGCTTTTACGCAATGCAATTTATCACTATTGCAAAATCTCCTGCATAATAATAACATAACATCAGCATAATACAAAATTGCATAAAAACACAATCGTGAAAGATAAAGAAAGTGTCTAATGGAATGAAGTTATGAAATATGTGATGTGAAGAAGAAAACTATATTTTGTGTTCTAGTTAGCGGCTGCTGCTCTGCTATACAAGCATGCTTTTCGTGAGAAATTTCATCGTTATTAGATGATCGGTGTTTAGGTAATAATAAAAATATTTGCTAGATATTATAAATTACTTTTTTACAGTGTGAATGTGAAGGTGCAATTGATTTGATATTATAGAATCTTCTCTCTAGAACATTGCATGTTTCTCTGATATTGACATTGTATCCATCCATGCGGATCATTATCTAGAGGATTATCGTTACTGCTTAAATTTCACACCTTAACTCATGCATCGAACATACCTAAGCAAACACTAATACTAATACTTTTATATAATATGATGACATGCACATTGTACAAAAAGTGAAAAAAGCTGAAGGAAATTCGCAAAAAGAGACAGGAGTGAAAAATGAAACCGTGTTGTTGTAAGAATCAAATGGATAATATGGGAAAAAGACTCTCCCGTGAGTGACTGACTTTGACTGTTTGACGTGACGTGCTCGCGCTCGTCAACATTTGATCAGAATCATCAGCAGCAAACAACACAAAAGCATCTCTGATTTCAACGCTGACTCTATAATAATCATCCTCCTAACACATTTCTGGATATAAACATAAACAAAGAAAAAATTCATGCAACAACAAAAAATGTGATTGTGAAGTGAACGTTGTTGATGTTTTTTTTCTGATAATGATCAACGAGAAATGAAACGAGCATACCTTTGATGGAATGGGAATTGTATATTAATCTTCCTCCTCCCTCTCCGTAAATTATTAGATGAGGCTGAAATAAAAAAATAATACTTGAAAGTATAAGAGTACAAGTACTCAACTCATTTTTACAGTCTTTCTAGTCATTCGTTTACGGAAATCGTTGCCGTTATCGTTATTGCTGAAGCTTATGGCCATTTTTATGATTGGCTCGTGTGTTTGTGTTTGTAATGCGGTAATACATTAAATCAATCTGAAAAGGTGAACTTGCAAAGGCAATATTACATAAACGGAACGGATTTGTATTTCGGAAGAAATTTGACAAGGTAAGATGCAAATGAAAACCCATACCCGGACCATTTCATACAAATTTAGAAGGATATTGGCACTTAAGTACTTAATTATGCACCTGTGTTTTTACCAAGCTTACTTTTCTTCCTTTTTCTTCTTAATTTTTAATATTTTTTGTGG
This sequence comes from Lepidocyrtus cf. sotoi NNG-2020, assembly GCA_027744475.1. Taxonomy (NCBI): domain Eukaryota; kingdom Metazoa; phylum Arthropoda; class Collembola; order Entomobryomorpha; family Entomobryidae; genus Lepidocyrtus; species Lepidocyrtus cf. sotoi NNG-2020. Next base: position 5,182 of record JAHZNJ010003585.1, read on the forward strand.
AAAATTGTCATGTCGTCCTCCAACTTTATGATGACAGAGGGTAATAAGCCAATTTAGTTCGTCGTAAATTATTCCTCGTATTTAAATCCTGTTTATTAGCAGCAGCACAGCACACACCCGCATTCATTCACTTCACGCATGATACTCCAGACTGATAATCATTTTCTCTTATCTTTTTAAACTAAACAAATTACACGCATTTCAAAAGAAAAGAGTAGTGGAAATATTATTATGCAGGTCGCAGGTAGTATTCATTTTCATTATTAAAGCAAAACAAGAGAGGGAAGAGAAGAGATAGAATAAAATGGATCAGAGTGTGTTCATCAACTTCCTTTTGTTTTTTGATAAGATGAAAAGGTTTTTACAAGTAAGGAAAAGGAATAGGCACATTCATTCGATTCATTCTTTCGTAAGCTGAAAGTAATGATGATGAGATGACGATCAGATCACAGATCAGACAGAATACTTCTTTGCTCTCGCTCTTACTTGTCCCTCATGTTCTATTCATTCTAGTTCTGTTCTAGTCCGTCCGTCCTGTCATTCTACTAAATTCAATGCGTAGCTTAGGGTAGCAATATGGTCCTTTCTTTCATTTGTAGTAAAGATTGACGTTGAGATTTGGGCTTGTGAGATTCTAAAAAGTTTTTTATCTTGAAATAAAAGTGAGTGAATAATGAGGAACATGATGGTCATTTCCTTTATTCTAGAGAAGGGTTATGTTATAAGTTTGTCATTCAAATGCTGCTACTAATGCTGTAGTAATTTTCTTTGACTTTTCTTCTCATTTACATTTTGTCATGTTTTCAATCTATTTAATCTCGATAAATATTCAAATTAGAGACATATCAATATCCATAATATAGAAAAGGTTAAATGATCTAGATTTTCTATGTTGATTTTGACTAAGTCTGAACCTTACACATAACTTGAGTAACTGAAATGAAGATCAAAGCAAAGCTGCATGCAATCGTATTATATTGTAAGTTGGAAATATGTAGGTAGATTACGTTAATAATCTTTCTTTTTTTCCTGTTTATAAGAAAAAATAACAAGAAACGAATAAGTAAGTGAATTGACGGTTTCCCATTCCAATTAAAAATGACATGGATGATGAGATAGACTAAATGATTATCAGTATTAGGAAATTTATTTGGTTTAATACAATTAGACACTTACACATAGTTTAAAAGCACATATTCTTACTGGAACTGACTTTTTATCTTTTGAAATTGTCTTTTTTGTTTCAGGGGAAGGAGTTTGCAGACGAGCAGCCATTATGAATGAACTTAAAATGAGCTTCCTCCGCGCATGTCTATATTCAATGAAATCGGATTTGTTTAAGTAGCGTAGCAAGAGGAAAAAAATAACTTTTTTGCGACTCCACTCATTTCAGATCACATCTTAATCTTTTTAAAATGTCGTTCTTAATAAAATAAGGGAAACATTTTTGTCCTTCTCTCGAAGCTACATATCGTCAATCTATAAGGAAAATAAGATATTTATTCTAAATTCAAAGTCTTTTACCGAAAATAATTCAAGATGGGTGGGAACGCTCGAAAAACGACGCGGGTTGTGAGCAGAAGTGACAGTGCTGCATTTTCATTATTAGTGCCATTTGCTATTCGTTTCTCATGGATTTGGATTGCTATCCTCATTATTGGTAAGTACAAAAAAATTATTTCTTTGTGCTGTTCCTAATTTTCGCAGGATATTATGATGCAGTTATGTAGACATTGTTTTTGTTGGAGCAATTTATGATTCCGGATGATGTTTCAAATTTATCTGCAGCAGTTGTGTTTTTCTGCAAAATGGAAATCTGCTGGTGCATTATTATTCTCCCTGGATTAAATAATCCAAAATACAAAATCCTTTGTTGCTAAGTTTAGCATAATACATAATACAGGAGCCCCTTATAAAACTGAAGAGTTGAACATTTTGCTTTTGTTATTTGTGTGTGTGTCAGTTGCAAAAGATGGGCTCATTGTTTTATCATTTGGTGCAACTGCGACAAAGTTAAACAAGCGTAACAATAACAAAACATAACATCATAAAATAGCAACGCAACAGCAGCCTCCATTCCATAAGAATTTTTCTTCTTTCCATAATTTTGTTTTTGCAATTTGTTGCACAAATTATAATACTGCTGCAGCGCAGCAGCGCAGCTACTTAATGTAATATATATTATGTATACGGGTTTTCAAAATGGATAAATAAATCTTTTAAGAAGTATGTCCACTTTTAAAAGCGTGTACATAATTGCTTCCAGTAAGTATTATTATTTATGCATCTCTCTATTTAGGCTAATATTTAATAGAAAGGAACAACAACAACAACCGGAAAATTTGCATGAAATGAAGAAGTTCATGTACTGCTGCTGCCTTTGCAAAAATTACGACATAATTGTTAGTAATTATAAATGTAGAAGGGTGTAATTAAAAAAGGTTTCGGTATTCGGTGTATAATAAATATATTGGAGCAAAAGGCTCATGTTTTGTGTTTTGTGCATCCAACATTCATCCAAAGTATGCAGTACTAATAATTTGCAAATATCAAAGCATCATCCACGTAAATTTGGCAATTAATTTCGGGAAGAGAAGAATAAAAGAGCATGGCTATAGCTTCTTTAGCCGTGATTATGGTATGTTATTTGCAGACACCGACGACGCCACAGAAAGCAATACTCTCATTACAAAGAAGGAGTTATGTGAGGTATTCCATCCATCATCATTGCAAAAACACACACGTTATTGAAGTTGAACCAAAATTGAAATAAAAAAGAAAATCACGCCTTCTGCTCCAGTTCTAGATTTTTTTGCTTTACTTACCTACCTACCCATTGAAATGATTTTTTAGAAAAAACACACCGAATTTAATAAAGCGGTTGGTCAACAGTCACAGTTCCATATAGAGCTATACCTACATATTTTTTATTAAGGAAGAAGAAAACGATTTTCTTGCGTTCTCGGACACTTTAGAATGGAAATGGAATACTTTTTTGTTTTACCTAAAACAAAAACAAAAACATGCCCACGATATTACATATTACAATATGACATGATGTAATAATGTGCTCATGCATGCATACACGAACCCTTTTTTCCTCTGTTGCCGCATTGCATTACCATTGTTGATTTTTGTTGTCGTTGATCCATTTGGTATTGTTTTTGCAGAAACTAATATAATAGAATGTAAATGAATAGTAAAAAACATCGTAAAAAAATTTGCATGCTCTCCTCACATCTCACTTCACTCCAAATGAATGAATATGATGGTTGGAAAGTAGTGAAATGGGTTGTTTGTGTGTTTGTGATGGAAGAATAGTAAAGTACCAGCACATTGAAAATTGAAACAAAAAAGACGAAATTCTATAGCGAGACACCATCATCAGCTTACAAAACTACGAACAAAGCCCTCTACTGTACTTAATTACCCTTTTTGCTAATAATGTTTAATTTCATCATCATCGAAGAGCCGAGCAACGTCACAAACTTATTGTGTAGCATTGTGTTGTTTTGTTTGGCAGAAGCAAAGTGCAAAAAAGCAGGTTGTTTAGTAGTTTGTTTAATCAAATACAAAGAAATCAGAAACAGAAAAAACAGAACCAGTACCACCCAGGGTGACTTGCCCTGGCTTGTCATTGGCATTGTTATATGGCGAAAAGAGAATAATGTGAAATGAATTCCATTGAACGAATGTTCAAGTCGAAAAAAATTATGGAGGCTTTTTTTTCTTCTAAATTTTGTAATTGTGCTTCGACTGTGTTTTGCAAATTATTAGTATTTTAATGAAAGGAATGATTTTTAGTACACAAAAGTGCACTTAATAATTTGACCAGTAGTGCAGAGTATATCTGTAATATGAAAGTTATCATTCAAAAATGTTTTTGCTTACCTTCTTCGTAGGAAATTGATTGAAAAGGTTAAAAAGTTATGCATGGCAATACCATCATGGCAGGATTACCAATTGTAATGTGAGTGATGCCGTGTTAGATTACGTTACGTTCTTGGACTAGTTTTTCATGTTTTTGTAGGAACTTAAAACAGCAAAAAGCGGAAGATTGAGAGCAGAGCAGAAAGAGACATTTTTTACATGTTCAATTTATTTTAGACGACACATTTTACATTTAACTCAAATGTGAATGTGACATCACTTTAGTTTCATTTGGCCTTGTTCGCTGTCAATTACTACTACAACGAACGGTACATTAGCTCTCTAGCTATTAACCAATTGTGGAGGGCGATATGGAAAACTCATCACAATCACACATAATATGCTTTTATTTAATAATAATTTGCATAAGTGTTTTATTTTGACTTGAGCATGTATATATATATGTGTGTAGTTATTTGACAAAAACTCCGCAATTCCATTTACCCAATTAAATCAAAATCAAATGCACTCCACATTCATTGAAATTCCTATGATGATGGTGATTATGATGTGATATGTGACGTGCTATGATGACGGTAAAAAAAAGATTTTCAACTTCGCTTCATCAACGTTATTAGCCCTGATTTAATTTGATTATTCATTCCTCTCCTCCTCCTAAGCTGAACTAAGCTGCCTCCGACATGTCGCCGCATCACTCTAGATGATGTCGTAAACGTAACTCGTCAACTGTGACGCTTGCTCACCCACAACTCACAATCATAATCATCGTTTTATGAATCTGTTGATGAATATTCTTTTATCAAACTTTAAAGCTAATCCAAAACTTTGCTTTTTTGTTTGTGAATAAAATGTTGCGACAACAAGTTTATGTTTTAGGAAAAGTTAAAAAAGTTAAGTTCCATTAAATATGGTAAATAAATACTCCAAGAGAAAGAAAGGGAGAAAGCTTTTTACATAGCTAAAGTCATAAAGGGAAACATGTTACGGGCATTTTACTTTTGCTTCTACTTTCAGGAACAATATTCCAGGAAATTGTGAAAATTCGAATTACTTACATACAAAGCGCAGCTGTAGCAAGCAGGAAGGAACACTTTTGGGATTTAATGAATACGGAATATTATGTAGTAAAGGCGGAATATTATTATGAGTTAAGCTATTTAGCAAGTTCATTGACTTTGTGTTTAGGTTTTTCTTCTTTTTTTTGGTTTTTGGAGTGTATAAATGGAAGGAAGAAGAAGGTTTACAGAATTTTTATTATTATTATGGTTTTGGGGGAAAAAGTCATTTAATTGAACCTGTCTTGTTTGTTGCTTGCTGCTTTGCTGTTTCTACCGAACTTACTCTACAAAACAAAGCTCATCTTATTCATCTCATCTAATCTGCTAAGCTCTTTCTACGTTTGCCTTTGCCACGCTGCAGCTGCTGCCGGCGCGGCGTTACCAGTATTATTTTTGGCGAAAATTCTTCTTCTACTTTTCAGCAGCGGTGGCCGGTCGGTTTCGTGGTAGTGGTTGGTTTATACTTCACTCTCGTTATTGTTATGATTATTATCACTACTACTGGCACTGGCTACTCAAAATTCCGAATAAACTTTTTCCTTTTACTTGGACTTATAGTAGGAGCAATAATTATTATTAGAAATGTAATATGTATACGTATAAAGAAAAGAGTTAACAATATACAAAAAATATGGATTTCAAAAAATCGAAAGAGTTGATAATGATTGTTTACAGCAGCAGCAGCCAACTTACTGAATAAAATAACGTTATATTCTATGCATAAATTCTTATCAACTGTACAAAAATCAAGATGTAAAATATTTTCGTTATCATTATCACCATCATCGTCATCATTCTATAAAACTAAAAAAGCAACAGCGGAGGAAAAGAGAAGGAATATAATGTAATGAATGGAGTAAGGATTATTATACTATACCGGCACGTTGTTTTGCTTACCTCTCGGTAAAGGAATTTGGTTTAGTGCATAAGTAGATATTTGGTAGTTTTTGATTAGGAGCTAAATCCCTCGGTGCTAAATGGCAAGGGATGTAACTACACAACATATCCTATTAATACAAAACACTTCTACACACACAATCCACCGAGCAGAGCAGCACAAAGATAAAAAAGTTTTCCTCTTAAGCGAGGCTTTCATTTCACTGAAAACCACAAAAACAAAGAACGAGTTACGTTACATGCGCTGAAAAAGTTCTTCCTGAAATAGTAAAAAAAACTCGTGTTTACTAAAACGCTTTTTAAACTAAATTTAAATCTACCTCCTCACAATTTTCATACAAATTCCACATCAAAACTTACACACGCCGCACCGGAAGCTTAAATTCGAGAAAATGAGAAAATTATTATACTCCTGCAGATGGAATTTTAGTAGAAACCCCGAAAAAGATTGGAGTAGAGTAGAAGAGTTGATGGTTAGAGTAATCAGCCAGCCTAAGCAGCAGCAGCACCAGCATCAACAGGAAGACTTCCGGCCTGGGAATAACATGTAAAATTACATTACATTAGCTTATTATGTAAAACAAAATGAAAATGTCTTTTCTCTTCTTCTGTTCAGGGTTGATGAGAGTTTAAGGTTTGGCTTGAATTGAAGTTGAGGAGACTCTTATCAAAAAACAGAGAAAAATATTATTCTCCTGATTCTCTAAAGCAGTTTCCCACAATTTTCATTTTACTTTACTTTAGTTAATGGAATTTCTCCAAATTGTATTTATTCAGATTAGGAAACATTTACTGAAGCCAGGTATTATTTTACATAATATATTACGCAATTGCTTCAAATTTCCAAAGCCATGTTCAATCTTTTCAATCATCATTTCAAACCACAAACGAACTAACAACAAAGGACTTTTTGTTTTGGAATTTGTTGCTTATCATTCAAATTTTTAAAAAGTAGCGTATTTTTTTTTCTCTTCTACAGAAAGTGGTAAAACTTTTATAAGTGAATGAAGTCAGAATTCCTTACAGGAAAAGGAAACGAACCATTTTTTTACTGAAAAATGTAAGAAAAAAAGTTTTTATAACGAATAATAAAAAACGGTTTGCCGACCGCCGATGTGAATGAGTAATATTTTTTGGAACGCAACGTCGTCATGTCAGCAGCAGTGGCGGTGCGGAGGTGAATGATCAATACTATTCTATTTGGCAACTGACAAAACAACCTTGTTTAGCAGTAACAATGCAATGCCAGTAGAAGAAAAGCTTTTTCTTCTCTTTTTCCATCCCATCTCATCATTTTTTCAGTCAGTATGAAAATGAAATGAAAGCTCCAAACAATTTGGCAAATGCGAGCGAATGCGATGCGATGCAATTCTATTAAAAACGGCTTAAACTGAAAGAAATCCCTTTTGAATGAAATATTTTTTTTGAGATTTTGCCAGACTTTGACTTGTCTTCTTTTTTATTTTGATTGCTAAATCAGGCCAGAAGAATATTAGAAATGTTATAGCAGAGGAGACAAACTGAAACCAAACACTGGTGCTGTGCTGATGAATGTTATACGATGCGCCCCGCTCCGCTCCTCTTCATTTCATTTCATTTCTCCTTTCATTTCATACCGAGAATATGTGAAGCTGATGATGGGTGGAAATTCGAAATTAATTGAAAAAATTAAAAGCAGAGAATCGAATGAATGTTCCATTTACAGAGAAAAAGATTAGAATTTTACAATTTTTTCTCTGTGAGAGAAGGATAAGACGACTTGCCAAATGCCAACAACATCCACGGCCAGTTTTTTGCGCTGTTGCTGTTGCTACTGCATTCATTCTGCATTGCATTTCTATGTCAAAAATTTGAAAAAATAAGCTTACAACAAATGGACTTATTTGCCAGAACGTTTTTTTTGTGAAATATTTTCTTTAAGGATTTTGAGTTGAGTTGAACTGATACATTTAACAGAATGGAACATGTCAGGCTCAAAACAGAAAGAAAAAAATTAAACGAGATCATCATGATCATCATGTAAACTACTTAAAAATGTTGGGAGACGGAGAAAAATTCTTCCATTGCTGTAATTTTTTTTTTACTAAACTGAGTGAATGAATTTCTTTTTGATGTGTGAAGTGAACTATAAAAAGTATACAAACAGATATTTTTTAATAAAAAATAGATCATTTCATTTCATTCTAAAACAAAAAAGTGAGCAAATGGCTCAAAATCTCCAAGAAAAAAGCATTCAAACATATTTACACATGTCTTTTTTAAATGGTTTTACAGATTTTTAAACAGCTGTACATTTACTTTACAACAGTTTTTTTTAGCAATGTTCATTAATTTACGGGGAAACGATGATATTTTTTGCTTTGCTTTATTTTATAGTGATCCACCAGATAATAATTTTCGCACTCACAAGAAACTGCATCTTTACGATTGGCAGACAGTTTAAAGTTTAAAGTAAACTGTTGAAAAAAATTTTTTAAAAAATTTATATGGAATATTTATACTTAACACGCATGGTTAAAAAAATGTGTAACGTTACCTTACGATGGGATGGAGAGAAAAACTGATTTTATGTCTTTACCATGAAGAAAAAACAGAATTGAATGTAAAATTTTCTTTTAAAGGAAAAGCATAATTTCCATGTGCAAAACAAATTTTTACGGGAGTTTTGACCCAACTTTTTTTGTTGACAGGATAGTATAAAAAACTTGATGCAGTTTTAAAAAGTAACTCGTTTACTGAATCTACCCATATTGATCTGATTTCCAATTATTTTAAAACTATTGTTGGAATTTTGCATTCCTTCCGGTTTTGAAAGTGTAAATCATTTTTGGATAATGTAATCTTCCACGATTACTACACGATTAAACTAATGACCTGCTTGACACCAGCTAAGCAAAGTCATTGTTTTTAACTAACTTGACAGCATATTAGAGGATAATCATTTTTTAAACCTGAATCTCTTAAATTTTTCTAAAAAGATAAAGAAGTCAGTAATCATCGTGTCTTTGTTTACTTCCTGACAAGAGTTGGAATTTGAATTGGAATTGAAAGAAAGTGAAAGCTGAAGCCGAAGCCAAAGAACCGCCTAAAAATTACTTTTTAGCTTAAAAATAAAAGAATGAATGAAAAGTAAACTTGTGCGGTGGTGGTTGGTTTGTTGGTTGATGGGACATAAAACTTTATGCGTTTAATTCACTTTCAGTCAGTTGTTTCGTTTTGTTAAATAAAAACTAATTTTAAACTGAAGGCAGAGCTAATCCTTCACTATATAAGCATGACATGACAATATTATTATCTTTAGCAATAGCAGCAACTGCAGTAGCAGTAGCAGCAGCGCCAAATTACCACCACCACCACTACCTAAATGACTTCCTTTCTTCTCTTCCATCTAATTCCATATCTAAATTATTATTCTCTTTGGCAAAATGACAACAGTTGGGTAATATCAACATCAACCTTATTTCCTTATTGTAAAATCCCATAAGTATTTTATTATTTTAGTAGCAAAAGCGTTGATGGAAAATAAGAAGACGACGGGAAGCGAGGAAGAATGAAAACTTTTCTTTTCATTCCGACTTCCTTCTTTCCTCTACTCAAAAAATAATAGGAAACCTTTTTAAACAGAATAAATTGTCAATTTACACAGACTGAAAATGAAATCTGAAAGACTTTTGATGAATTTAATGAGTAAAGAATGCTCTCATTAATTGCTTGAAAATTTTTAATCTGTTAAAGAAGCTACAAATGATTTATCTAGCTCAAGCTCAGCCAGCCTCGTTCTCTTTATCTCGTTTTTTCTTCACCGTCCTCCAAAGCCACACCATAATTTTTTATCATAATCAAAATCATAATACGATCTACATTTTAAAAATGTCAAAACAAAAGTGAAGAAAGGAGTTTAGTTAAGCAAGAGGAAAATATTTATTTAGTACATAATGTAAATCGGTATATGGATTAAGTACAACTATTTGTCCTCCTTGTCCACCAACAGCAGGTTTAAATGTTTCAATCATCAGAAGAAACGATAGCCAAAAAATATTTGATAGAAATAAAAAATATGAACGGATTATAAAGTATGTGACATGGCATGTAAGTGAGAAGCATTAAAAGTTTGTATTTTTACGAAGGATTAGAACGCTTACGTTTCATATCAGGAAAGTTTGTCATTGTCATTTTTGTTATTGCATTTTAAAAAGTATTTCATTTCTTCCTCTTTGTGGAAAGAAGGGATAATGACGATGTTGATGATGATGTTGATAATGACGATGAAAATTATAATGGGTAAGTGAAACCAATGCAAAGCAGAGTACAGTGCAATAGGCCATAATAATCATAATGGTACTTTTTCTTTCTTTCATTCTTGTGAAAACATTTTGTTTTGATGTTTTTGCTGTTGTTGATCCATTATTCCATGGCATGATACGGAAAAGCGCTGCTGCTGCTCTTAACCCAACAAAAACATAAATATAAGTACACGTCTAAATGTATTTTTGATTTACACACACTCCACAACAACAGCAGCACAAACAGCAGTGAAAAAAGGCACAGATGATGAACAGAAAAAAATTACAATTGGAATTGGATGGAAAATGGAAATGAACCGATGAACAGAAGAAAAGGAAAGGAGGAAGGGTGAATTGGATTTTAAGGGTAGTAGAAAGAGTAGTGGAGAGAGTGAAGAGGGTGCTTATTCATTGACTGACTCAGCTCAAGCAAGTGAGGAAAAAAAGAAAATGTTTTTTTTTCTGTGTAAACGAAACGAATCGAACAGTGTAAACGAGAAATGAAATGATGAGTGGTAGTTGGTTGGTGGTTGAATGAGTCCTTCTCTTTGCGAAACCTCCTCTAAGAATAAACAACATTTTTGTAATTTCTTTCGTTTGTACCCTTCTTCGTCGTCATCATCGTCATTTCATTCATTCATTTCTTTTGTGAGGAATGCTTCTACAGTACATAAATATGTACTCACCAATATAATGATTAAGTATAAGGGATGGAAAACCAAATGGAAAACATGCAATGGCAGTGCAGTGTAACGTGTATATGTAAAACGTACGCAGCGAAAGTAATCTGTACCCGGGACGGGTTGCGTTTGCGTTACAATAATATCGGAACTGAAAAGACTGAAATGAAATGAATAAAAAAATACAGATACTATAAGCAAAAGCATAAACACTTGATTACTCTTTCTGTCACTATTCCCATTTGTTCAAACTCACCATCATTATCAGCATCTGAATAAGATCCCTTTTCCGGATAATAATTTTTGTGAAACGAAGAGGAAGAAGGATATTGCAGATACATTATACTAAAACAGAAAAACAACAAAAAGATGAAAATCTGTTACGTTATTTACAAAGTTAAGCCGTTGCTATATGCTACAAAGCATATTATTGACACAAAAGAAAAAAGTTTGATCTGATCTGATGTGTTGTGTTAGATATTGAGCCTTATTCCTTGGAGACGTTCTTTCCAACTTGGAGAGTAAAAACAATTTTTGATTACGGAGGACAGAAAGATAAAGACAATTTCCGATTAAATTTTCTCAGAACATAGTGAAAGTAATGAGTAAATGGTTCATTCTTCTCCTCTCGCTCGTTAATCAAGATTTGGATTTGCGTAAAATGAAAGCGTCGAACATATTTTTGTCTTGGTCTTGTTCTTACTTCATCAAAATGCTTTCCGGGAGGTGAACTTATCAAATCAGCTTTTCTAAAAACGAAACAGCAACGCAACGCAACACTAGAGCAACCGGTAATTCGGATATTACTTTCGCTTCAAGCCTTCCTTCCTTCCCATTTCTTCTGCTATATTGAAAGGCTTTGAAGTTGAATTTAAATATTTTGTTATTTATCAAGCTTCTATGCACATACGTAAGTAATAAGACTAATTTGCAGCTGTTATAAAAGCTTTATAGCCATGTCTTTACTTCACGTTGCTTAACACAACGTTGTTGTTAAGTTGATTGGTCTAAATCCAAGAATTTGAAAGACTGAGAATGATTCCTCATTAAAAACGAAAAATGACTTCAAAAGTTTTATCCCTGACTTTAAGTCATAATTGCATTCCCACTTTAGATACACAGCAATAGCAATAGCTTAGTACAACAATTAATCATAATGAGAGAGTGAGTATAGTAGAGTAGGGAGTAGTGGGGTTTCTCTTCATGCAATAAACAAATGTCCTATACACGATGCACGGCATGTGTAATTGATAATTGAATTCAGAAACCGTGAAAAATCCAGCTATTTTCATTAGTGTAAATGTAATTTTTCATCTGGCACGTATTGCATAATAATACGACAAATAGTAATGACATGCCACAACTAACACGAAAAGAAATGCATTCACTGATGATGTAAACTGCTTCTATAGAATGCTAATAATAATAGCATAGCGTAATCAAGTAACGATGTCATTTATTCATTGCTCCAATTAAAAACATATTTATTTTGCATGTGTTCCTAGTCTTGGGTGTTATGTTATGCAAGGATAAAAAACTAATTAATTTGTCTGTACTGTACTTTTTAAATGCGTAGTGCATAAATAAATAGCTACAATTTTCTCAATTGATGACACTCTGAAGCATGACATTATTATGTAAAACGTAAAAGCAACAGCAAACAAAATCATGGAAGATGTTCTTGTTCAAGATCACGATGGGTGTGCGCGCTACAACAAAAAAAAGTGTAAAACATTTTTATTTTTAAGAGTAAAAAATGAAGATAAAACACGACTCTGTTGGTATTTGCAAAATAAATTGCGTTTACCGTTTACGTTTATATTATGCATTCGTTTTTCTCATTCCACGTAATAAACATAATCATTTTATTCCACCACCACCTCCAAAACTTCAACTCTTCTTCTTTCTGATGCTTAACCTTAAGCGTTTAAACAGCTTCCTATTTAGCAAGCAGAAGAAAAAGATTTCTCGTGATCATTGCATTCTCGCAGCGTCGTCAGAAGACTCTCTGGTGGGAAGTACAAAGACGCTTGCATGAGACAGGAAACTAAGGAAGCACAAATGTCTTTTTGTTGTTTTATTGTTTAAAAAATTTCTCTAGTCTGACGCTGCTGTATACTTGGATAAAAAATGTTCCAACTTCCCTTCCAAAAGCAAAACTGCATCCTCTAGCCATCGTAAATTAGGATGATCGTCTCATGATCATCATTTTGCTAAATGCATGTGTGCCTCCTCCTTAAAGTTAATACGACGTCGTTTTTTCTCTCTGGAGGAAAAGTAAATGGATTTGTTTTCAAATGATTTGGATTTCAGTAAAAAAAAGGGAAGATGTTTCTTCTGCTACATGCGCAGCTACGAACATGCAAGTCTGTTGAATGATTTCTTTTCTCTTTTATTCTGCCAAGGAAAGCTTTAATTTAATATTGATTATAAAAATACTTCAATTATAAAGAAAATAGTAAATAAACATGTGAAATCATGTTTTAAATACCAAATGTACGAGCCTCTTAAACACACAAAATAAAATATTCTACTTGTTCTACGACGAGGATGATGATTTTGATTAAGATCATAATTTTCTTTCTGAGAAGACGCTTTACATCTTCCAAGTTTAAATAATAGCGCTCATTATAATCATTTTCTTTTAAGTTCTTTGATATAATTCTTCTGTTCTGTTCTGCTCTGTTCCGTTTTTCATCTGATGATGCGATGTACGTAAGAAAGAATAGAATAGAAGTCTTTAAGAATTAGACGGGACTAGACAAGAGCGGAACAATGGATCGAATCTCTCTTCTTTCTTTCTGAAGATAAAGAGTTTCGTCTTCCCTTTCCCTTGTCTTGTGCTACGCTTACGTCGCTCGTTACGTCGTCGTCATTTTATGCATACATCACAACATCCTTCCGCTCTCATTTCCTTTTTCTTTATCTTCTTCCAAGAAACATGTAACAAAAACCGTCGCATCATCATCATCATCAGCAGCAGCACAGTTTTTACTAAAAACGAACGCTATCGTATCACCAACATTAGTAATTTTCTTCGCATTGTTATCTCGTCTTTGTCTTGACATGCCTCATGCCTTGTGTTGTCTGTGCTGTGCGTTACAGAAAATTTCCTTTCTTTCTGATTCTCCAACAACAACAGCAACAGCAACATCAATCCTTTCTGCCAGTTATGTTCTATTCGTCTATTTTAGTTTAGATTCAGAAATAAATTTAGACGTTGCGTTTTGCGTTGTTGTTCAAGTGAAAAGTGGAGTTGAAATTGAGACGAATAAATGAATGGATGAATAGACAGATCAAAACTATCTGTATATTATAGTGAAAATCAAAATGCTTCTCTAAACTTAAGATGATGATGATGATGTTGATTTGATATCAATTGAGAAATGAGTGACTCGAGTGAGTGAGTAAGTGAGTGAGTGAGTGTGCGAGTCTTCTTGTCTGCTGCACTGTAGCTGTATTGCCACTTTTGGGTATTCATAATAAATATGCTTTCTTGTTCCAGAACAGTTCCAATCTTCAATCAAGCAGCAGAGCAGAATTTCATTTCTTACAAAAATGATTCGTAGTATTTTATAGGCCAACACCTACACTAGTCACCACCACTACCACTATCATTATAGTATAGCATTTATTATTACGTAACTTCAATTTGAATTCAGCCAAGCAAAAACAATAATAAATATAAAGATAGAAAGTTTTTTTCTATCATATCATTTCAAAAAAAGAAAACTTAACCACTTACTATTATAAGCGATATTGCTATAGTCTCTACGAATACAGAATTCAAATTAAAAGTCTCATTCCCTATCACAGAATTCAGTTCAGTCAGTTATTTTTTCTTCTTATAAAAACCTCGAAGAGGATGAGGAATGAGGAGCGTATTATTTCAATTCCCATAACACCCAACGCAACGCAACAGTAACCAGCTCAAGCTTATTGAGTAAAAGTAAAAGAGAAGAGATGGCTTTATTTACAGATCATCGCATCATCATCACGAATAACGAATATCTCACCATCTCACGATAAAGGAATGACAGTAGAGTGGTGGTGTTGGTGATGGAACTGAAAATACTGTAAAAGCATCTGATTCTGAGCAAAGCAAAAGCAGCAGCAGCAACGTAAAATCTACTTCCTTTCAACATTTTCTGGTAAAAAACTGGAATGGAACTGGAAATGGAGATTTTCTGTTTTCGTTTCTACTTCTGCTGCTGCTGCTGGAAGGAAATTATCGAGTATTAAAGAAATAGAACTTATGGTGAAGAACAAGCTGCTTCGCTTGCGTAATATGAAAACATTTCGTTGTTGCTGTTGTGTTGTATTGCGTTTTCATCATCATCTTCACCATCATCGTCATCAGCAAGACAAGGAAATATCTTCATTTTTGTTGATGCGTTTTGTTACTGGAAGGAATGATGTTGCAGTTCTTTGGAGAAAGAAGCAGGCAGAGAATGACATAGCAGCAGGCTAATGTATTTTACGCCAGCAGCGAAGTTGTGCTTTCGCTGCTGTCGTTAACGATAATGATGATGATGAAACGTTTTTAAGGGAAAGGAAAGCAGCAGCAGCATCAGCAGAGTATTATGCAATAACAAATAATATGTGCGGTTTTTAGTACTAGGAGAAATATATTCTGCTTAAACTACTATCTATCTGCTCTGCTTTGTTCTCTCTCGTCTGTTCTTTTTTCTACTAAAGGAACCTTTTTAATAATTTCTTCCTCCCTTCTCTTCTTCGTAATGCGCTGAGCTCCGTTGTTGTTGTTGTTTGTTTGGATTCTTGTCTAGCTACTTTCCACTTGGAAGGATTATCATATTATCAACCATAAAAACGAAGGATGTTGCTCGTTGCTTTGTTGTTATTGCTGCCCATTTTTTTAACTTGAAAAGTGTAACTTCAAGTTAGTGACAGAAAAGATTAAGAGTAAGTAGTAAAGGATGCTAAATATTGTTTTGTTAGAGTTTTCTTTTTCGTCTTTTTAGCTCTTGTTAGATTCATGTCCACGAATTTCTTCTTCAGATTCAAATTCGGTTTAATTTAAACTCGAATATGACTTCTTTTAGTAAAAGGACAGGCGATGGTGGTGGTGGTGCGATGGAGTACAATGGACGGTAGAGAAGGAACACACACTTACCTACACTCGTTCTGTTTCACAATTTATTTTAACATTATTTGAAATGACAGGAAGGAAGGAAAATGTTTGGAGTGCAAGTGATCTGGAAGGTTTTTTTTTTTGCAAAAAGTGTTCGTAGTGGTATTGGTTGCGGTTAAAAATGTTTTTGATGTTATTCAAATTTTACCATGTAACATTCCCGCACACAAAGAGAGGAAGAAGAAGAAGAAGAAGGAAGAAAAAAAAGAATAATTCTCCGTAGGCCTTCCGTTCTCTCTTTCTTTCTCTCTCTCTCTCTCTCTGACATAAAATAACATTTCCAAATCCAAGTAACAGCAGCAGCACCGCATCAGTAGCAAAATGGTAAATCCACATATATTACAAAATTTACAGGTTTTGTCTAGATCTTCTAGCTTTTCTCCTCTCCTGTCTCTTTTTCTCTCTCGAAGCAGCAGCAGCAAAGTATCAATTTTCGGAGTTGTCATCTAATTCAACCTGTCGTTGTCGTTGTTTTCCTTCTTTCCTATTGTGAATCTAAATCTAACTCTAAAATGCGTGGCAGCAGCAGCGGCAATATCAGCAGCAGCAGGAACAGAAACTTCAGTTCACTTCAGAATTTCAGAGGCTGACTTGACTTGAGTAATACCACGAGAGACAGATAATGCGAATTCGCTAGACTTTTACGTTGTTAGTAGTTCGGCTCAGCTTTCATTTCCAGAGAATATTCTTTTTTGTTAGGAAAAGAAGGATGAAGAGAGAACGAGAGAGATGCATGCGTCTTTGGCTTTGACTTAGCTCTGTTGGATTGTCAAGGGAAGTTTATTACAGTGAATAATGCGGTGTATGTGTTTGTATCCCATTATTAGTCCATGTCTAATGGACTGTTGTTATTACCGTTGCTCTGTCTGGCCGGCCGCCCGCCCGGCCGCCCGTATGGCGAATGTTCTCAATACAAAAAGTGAATAGGATAGGCAAAGCAATGCCAGCAATAGGGCAGTGTGCTTGTAAATGAACTAAATAAGGACTAATAGGGTTTCACA
>JAHZNJ010003586.1:0-15074 GCA_027744475.1 Lepidocyrtus cf. sotoi NNG-2020
TAAATTTGTCTCATCTTGCCCCATTTCCCTGACTTTAGGCTCAAGCAGCGCAGCGTTGTTATTATGTTGACCTGAGAAAAAAAACAAACAAACAAAAATACTGATGACTACGGTGATTTTTATCGAATAGAACAAAACGAAATTACTATTATTAGTATTCCCACTTTCTATTGTTAACCCAAAAATAAAATGTCACTGTACCCACTGTCGAAAAATGAACACTGGAGTGACTAATGCATCTTGCACAAACAAAACTTAACAAGCAACTAAGCCAAATTTCACCAGAATATTTGAATTTAAACTGCCATGTAGTGAGCAGAAACGAGTGTGCGTCAGCAATTGAATAATAATCTTCATATCAAAACATGACATAATTTACCAAACTGAAAAAAATCTTTCAAAATCAAGTTTCCAGAGCTTTAATTCAATCCGTGTCCTCTTCGCTGTTTATGACGCAAGGAAGATCAAATTCAATACAATAACAAATTCTAGCCATGCGTTATTATAGCATGAATGCAAATTTCAAGTAAAAGGTATTGGGCAAGCATTTAAAACCGGCATTACCGCCTTCCAAATAAAAATTCCTAAATGTTTTTGAAAATCGTAGAAATGAAATCGTTCAGTTAAATGTGTTTTAAAATTCTTTTGTAAATTATGTTGATAAAAAATTCTCATAATTGATAACATCTATGATGCGGTTTTATTTATTCTAATAATAATTCAAATTCTCAAATAAGTTTCAAGAAGTAAAATATTATATCCGTCCTGTTGGAATAATAAATTATACCGAAAGGAAAAGGCGCAGCAACATTTTGTTTGACGCAATCCAGATTTATTTACTATTTGATTGTTTTTCCTTTGCGGTAAAAATAAATGGTTTCATTAGCTTGTAGATTGGCCGGTCTTAAACCTTTAAATAAATAAATTTTATTGACTTATCGAAATTAAAATATATATTGGATGAGATTGTTGTTAAGTGATGCAAATATTGTGTACAGTTAAAGTAGAATTTTAATAAAAATAATAATTGACCATTGTGCATTCGACTTTTTAAGTAGTAGCCATTATGAAAATTCGAACACATATGGTTCGACCATTCTTTGATTCGACCATGTATGGAAAAACGAAGAAATTGGTATAAATATCGCTTAAGTCATTTAAATTTTACTATCTGATTCCATATGAAATCCAAATGCATTGTGTCCTATAAAAAATTATCAGAATTGTCCGGTGTTACGCAGAGAACGGGAAATTTGGAAAGGGTAATCTTAATTGTACTCCACAGGTGTTCTTGGATTTCGTCTTTCATTTTATCCCCCACAATAGTCCATATTATTATTTGGCGTACTTTTCATATATATTGCATGCGAATTTGCTGAAGCATTTTATTTCCTAGTAATATCCATGCATTTTTATTTTGTTCAAATCCCTCCGGAGAATTTATTTTCTGTAATAATTTACTTTTATGGAAATAGCAACTACACATTCAAATAATACAAATCTTCGTTTCATTTGGGCTTAGCCAGTTTTGACAAGAAAATACAAACTCAGTATTCTAATAACTTTTCCCGTCACTGTTTCTCTTTCATTTCCTTTTATTTGTTAGACGTATGTAAATCAAAATGTCTAGAAGTAACCGTACTCGTCGTCAGCAAGAACGTAGTGATCTTGCTCTTTCAATTTCTAACGGATTTGTCAGGCGCGGTGACGATGGTGGCTTTGCTAACCACGGTATTGAGTTATGCAGTAAGTCTAGTTCTCACCAACTTCTCACACTATTAACTTAGTAAATCCAACATTACCTCTGCGCATATTATTCTGCAAAGATTCTGACCTGTGAACAGTTTCTACAATAGGTAATTAAATATTATTGCATACTTTTTTTCTACAGACGAGCAATTAGAAGAAACCGAGTTTCAACAGCGCGTCACGATGCCTGGATCTTGGGATTACATAATAGAAATGCTCGAGCCACATGAAGAAATCGAGCAGCAAAACGATGATCAAGAAGGCCGTAGATCTCCTCTAGCTACTTACTTCAAAGGAATGAACTATATGGGTTTGATTCCATTTCGCTATAATGACAAGGTTGAAGAGCAAACCTTCTGTAAAATGGTAAGTTATTTTGTAAAAACCCGCTAATTCTTAAATGTTAAACGCCAATTATGAAATTGAAATCAGCTTTAGAAGGGCTTTAATTTTTTAGTGTCCTTACATTGCATTCCACACAATGATTGGATTATTCACATTGGTACAAATCAGGAGACATTTAATGTTTGGGATTCACATTACTGGCGTTGGAGCAACGAATATTGCTGATTATATCGAGTTTGCTCAGCTACTCATTAAAACATTCTTGCGCGTTGCCACCATCTTCACATTCTACAAAAGATTTAAATTGTACAAGCCATTGCTTCAGCAGATGGCTTCATGCGAATATTCTGAAGATATCAATAAGCCCTTAAACACCTTACTAGTATGTTAATAAATAATTATCAAGTAGTTACTCAATAACTTTAACGAATGAAATCGTGATATTATTTATCAATTTTATTTTAAAAGGTTTCCCTTGCAACTGCATTCGCCTTTCTAATTACCACCATGAAAGTTACCTTGACTGCTGGATGGATTGCTGATCCAAATCGCTTTTCGTTTGTTGGAATGTGCCAATATTACTACCAAGATTTTGTTCTGACCTTGACCAAATCGAATTTCAAAGAGTTCACAAAAACTCTTTTTGGGATTAAACCTGCTCCAAACAGTAAAGAAATCGGTTTTGGGTTCATTCTATTGATTGTAAACTTCCTGAGCATTTTCATTGAACAAATTGCAAGAAGCTTGGTATTAATCAAGTCATTGATATTGAAGCAAAGCGCTGACCGATTTCATTATTTGATTCCCGACGGAGCCAGCCCTGAAGACGATAGAAATCATGATGACATCATTGAACATTACAGACAGCTTAAAAAGTTATCGAAGCTACTAAATACTCCGATGAACGTAATCTATCCATTGTATTTAGCAGATTATCTTCTGATGGTTGCGGGATTTTATAACAGCTCATTAGATCCAAATGTTGACATAAAAGATAAAATTACATCTGCATTGAGCATTGCGGAAATGACGGTAACGTTTTATTTGGCAGAGAGAACGTCAAATCGGGTAAGATTTTACCAAGCTTGGCATTATTACTGTACTTTAGTATTCGTTGTGCGTTTAAATTTTTGTTTTATGATTGGCAATTTTCTAGATGTCACAATTTAGAGAATGGTTACGTGACGATAGTGAATTTCTTATGGGGCGGGATGAAGCATTGCAGTTGCGTGACGAGCTGTCTACCAATCCTATTGGGATCGGGAAAGATATTCTGTACATTGACAAAGGATTCCTATTTAATGTAAGCAGCATTAATATTAAAACGCTGTTCAATTACAAAAGCTCTGTTTTACTGTCGGCATGAAGTCGGCTGAAACATTTGGTTTTGATAGCTTCCTTTATATGCTTTAACTTTCACAGTTTGTGTTTATGTCGTCAGCGTATTTCCTGTCAATCGTGGAGACGAGAACTAAACAAGAACAACTTTAAACTTTATCACATTATATCTTACAATAAATCCACCTAGGCACATCACACATCACAAGCCCCAAACAAGAAAATAAATATAATTTCGTCTTGATAAAATATTAAATATAAATTCCAACAATGAAATTTCTCGTTGTGTTATCTGTTGCCTGCTTATTGGTTATTTTATCGATTAGCAACCTGGTAAGACAGATTATAATTTTTTAAATTAAAATTCGTGTAAAGTTTGTTATTCTAATAATTTTTTTTTATTTCAGGCGCATGGAGCTAATAGGGAGGTCTTGACTAAGGAGGAAGCAGAGGAACGTGCAAGAATGCGTAAGGCTGCCAGAGGATAACAAAAAACTATTTTTTGTTAAAATAAAAATTAATTGATTTGGATTATTTCTACTGTAATAAACTGCAAAATGCTGAATAATATTTTTTAATGTGTGATATTCACCATTCCGTTTTGTTGTATCATCTTTTTTTAGCAAAATTAAATTTAGCATTTTAACTCACTTTATTCTTCACAATCACATGCAAATGATATTACATTGCGTTTCATAGGCTGCGTGAAGTTTGAGACATCATCGAATCTCTACAACGACATGTCAAAAAAAAGTATGACGCGTGTTTTGGCTTTGCTTACAATTTGAATACATGTTTGAATAATAAATTTGATCGATTCAAGCAGTTTTTACACAACATTTTTTGCAAACAGTTTTATTTACATGTCCCTTGAATCGCCTTGTACAATTAATCTCTCAAGGAATACGAGCCTCCTACTGAAAAATGGAAAATCTTTCTTATAAGAAACACACCGTGTTGGGTAAAAACCAGCTTCAAACAAATAAAATTTAGGTATTGATTTAATTTATGATGAATTTGAATCGTGAGCCAAAAGACGACTAAAGAACCTGGTTGCTAGGACTCTCGTTGCCGCAAGCAATCTTTTAATTGATGAAAGATCAATATAATATTCTAACAGTTGTACTTGTCAGATAATTTGCTTACAGTAGCGGACTTCTACAACAGCTCATTAGATCCAAATGTTGATATAAAAGACAAAACTGCTTCCGCTTTGAGCATTAAGGAAATGCGTTTTTCCATACATGGTCGAAAAAATGGTCGAATCAAAGAATGGTCGAACCATATGTGGTCGAATTTTCAAAAGGGCTACTACTTAAAAAGTCGAATGAGATGCGTTTGCTTCACATGATTTAACAAAACTAAACTGTTTTTCAGTTTAGGATCATAAAAATGCTTTATGCACCCATCAAATATGCTTGACATGAAAGTTTTATGTTTATAATATCCATAACATGAACATTTCATGCTAATACATTTTCTAAGTATGCAAGTGAAACGAATTTAGATAACCTCAAAATAAAAAAACATAATTGCCGAATTGGCATACGACGTTTTCAAACATCGACCGTTTATAGCATCGACCATCGCAATTCGACTTAACAAGATTCGACCTTTCGAGATACGACCATGTATCTCCAAATCCAATTTCTTTACTCAGCTATTGGCTAAACTTTTTTCCTCTTAAAAGTGTTTCAGTTTGCCCCATAAGTGCGCATAACCAAATGACAAACCAGTTACAAATATACTTAACAAAGATTTTTACACTCTGAGCTGTAACTTTTATTTAGGCACATCATTTTACAAAATTTTGTTCAATTTCAGTAGCTTTGATTAAACTATACAGTAGGAAAATCTACATTTTTCACAATACTCCCAACAACGTACTTTGTTCTAGGACAAAAGAGTACTTCCTGGCTGTTCAAGGGGGGAACTGGCTGTGTTTCACCAACGCCATAATAATATTACTATTGCCAATAACCGTTTCCTCTCCACTGCACAAGAATCCCCAAATCTCGAACGAAGTTCCTGTTTTCTTCCTCTTCATAAAACTCACAGCAATCTCTTTCTACATCAATGTTGAAGTGCAATGGAAGAAAGCAAAGAAATTTCCTTCCTTATCTGAAAACGTTTAAGAAGTAAAAGCCGTAAACACAAAAAATCCGGATGAGTATCACATTGCCCCTACAACAACAGTGAGTTTTCTCTGAAACGGGAAGTCTGTTGAGATTGAGATTAGTGAATGGATTTCTTTTGCTGGGAGAAGTTCTCTAAATGTATAGCAAAAAATTCTCGGATATTGCAAAATATTTTTCTTATGGCAGATTAGATCTCAGTTTTCAGCTGAAGATTTTTTTCTATAATATTATTCTAATACTCAATCAGTGCATAATAGTTTATTGTATTGTGAGAATTCCAGATTAAATTCTAAGGCAATGTATGTAATAAAATGTTAAAAGTAAACTGGTTTGGCTCAACCTACTTTTATGTTTACAGCAAAACAGAATTAAAATTTTTTTCTTCTCTTGATCGAATTGATTGAGTAATATCATTTCTTATTGTCAATAACCTTTCTTTCTGATTTCATAAACCAGCGTGAGAAAAATCCAATGATTTCTTTCTGCTTACACGCTTATTATAATGTGAATGGCTGTAAGCAACCGGTTTAGTTTGTTGTTTCATATTACTGTTAAAGAATAATATTATCAATTAGGTAAAGTTGCTTCTTGTGATAAAAAAAAGTGAAAAGTGAGGAGCAAATTATCACAATGACATTCAGATATTCTTACAGATATGTAATACAAATACTACAACTTTTGATTCTATAAAGTCGACTAGTAGATAGGCTATAAAGCTACCAAACACAAAGAATCAATCTAAGTTGCCATGCCATTTAAAAGATGACAACTGGCTTTCTAATTGTAAGAATTTCGGATTCACGGTAAAAAGTCGCTTCAGTAATAAAGTTGCAATAGGCCTGTAAAGGGTCTGTAAAGTTTTGCTTAAAGCTTAAAGGTTATTGTTTTTGTAGACGTTTTTTAAGTAGGAGTCCGCTGCTGTTTATTCAAAATGACAAGTAAAAAATAATATCTTAATTCTTAATTGAATTTACTTTTCATTGTACAAAATAACTTTACAAAAAGACAATTAATTTGTGTTGTGTCATTTTTACAATAGAGTGTGAAAGTAGCGCTTGGGTCACCCAATGTTTGCTGGAGGAGGACCTTGGAAAAGCTCTGGTTCTGGGGATGTCCCTGCGTCAAGTATTGACAAGAGCCTCTGTCGTCGTCATCGTGGACCCTCTACTTCCTCATGAATATCGGGACAAGCTGGAAAGCCTTTTTGATTACGTCCATCCAATAAACGAAGAAGAATTTTGTAAAGGCTGGAGAGAAAATCTTGTTTTAGCCAAAGCAGCAGATTCAGATTTGTTGGCAAAGGTTTATTCTCTTGGCTTAACGTTCTATAAAAGTTTCATTTACTTAAACAGCGGCTCCTTCGTAGTGAAAAATTGTGACGAATTGTTTGAGAAAAAGAATAATAGAATTCAAAATTGGATTTCATTAGACATAATCAACACCGTCGTCCCATTTTATATAGAACCATCTCCCAAATTGTTTAGAGCTTTGGCTAAGGATCTTTTTAACCAACAAAAACAAAAATTGACAAAAATTAAAAGTATTTGCAAAGGCGGTAATGATAAATGCGACGAAAAGCATTCTAAAGGCGGAAACTTTGCGTGTTTTGGGAAGCCACACTTCGCATCTGTGAGCCTATATGGAAAAGATGTTGACGAGTAAGCCGTAAATAAGCCAATTATGTTTAATTATAATAACTTTAATTAGAATTAATATGACATTTTATTAAGGGGATCGTATTTCTTGTTTAATTTGTCTCACATATAGAGATATTGCTGATGTGTGCATTGTTTATTTGAAAGACCTTCCAAGAAACCTTGATGACATGTTGAACTGTGGTGCTTTCTGTAATTCAGGACTTTTGCAAAAGGTATCATAAATAATCTTATGCCGTTTTTATTCTGCCAAATTGTTTTATGCAAAATTATCTTTAAAATAACCAATAAGCTTCTACGTTTTTAAATTTCATTTCTTCCTTATCCTTCACAGCAAATTTATTCCAACTACATGAAAGTTTACGAAGAAGTTTCTGCTCATGGCCTTGAAGGAACGGATTTGAATGTCAAGAAGCATGAATCAAAGAAGTACAAAAATAGCATAGCCGTGGTTGGAATGAGTTGCCGTTTCCCATCAGCCAATAATCTCACGGAGTTCTGGCAGCTTCTAATATCCGGAGGGGACGCAATCCGATTGCCACCAGAACACCGTTGGAGCCGCGAGCAGTTTCCTTATAAGGATCCCGCGTCTGAGAGAATTGAAGCAGGATTTTTAACTCAACCTGTGGATGAGTTTGACGCAAAGTTTTTTGGAATGAGTCCAAAAGAGGCTTCACTTCTGGATCCGCAGCATAGGCTACTCCTGGAAGTTGTCTGGGAAAGTCTAGAGAATGCAGGGATTGATCCTTCAAGTTTAAGAGGAACTTCCGGGGGAGTTTTTGTAGGAAGCTTGTATAACAGCTTCAGAGACATTCTGCTGCTGCAGAGGAATAATCCAGATCTGGAGAATTTGGATTTCATGAGGATGCATCTCTGTAACACAATTGGATGCGCTGCTGCGAGAATCTCTCATCTTTTGGGATTCACTGGACCTTGCATTGGAACGGAGTCTGATTGCGCAGCCAGTTTATTGGCAACCCACTTGGCATGCAAAAATCTTCGTAGTGGAGAGGCAAACATTGCCTTAGCTTGTGGAGTCAATTTACTTACAAGTCCGTACACGACCGAATCCATGAAATCCGTTTTGTCTCCAGATCAGCGTTGTAAAACTTTTGATTCCGAAGCAAATGGCTTCGTTAGAGCGGAAGGATGTGCTGTCCTTGTTCTAAAGAGATATCCGGATGCTGTGAAGGATGAAGACCATATTTGGGGAATTATAAGGGGAACTGGAATGGCACAGGAAGGATTGAGTAGGAGCATGGGCACCCCCACAGTAGAAGGAGAGGCTTTAGCAATGCGGAGGGCATTAGAAGATGCGGACGTCCAGAAGATTTACGAAAGCCATCATCAGCAGAGAGAAAATGATTTGATAATTGGCTCAGTAAAGACCATAGTGGGGCACACTGAATCATGCAGTGGAATGGCTGGCATCATCAAAACCATCTTGAGCATGAAGAACGAGGTAATCCCTCCCCACACGAATCTGAAAGAGCTGAATCCAGACCTCGTTAATCCTTTGGATTCCATTCCCGCTAAGATTCCAATGAGAACTGTGCCTTGGCCTAAAATTAAAGGGAAGCCTAGAATTGCTGGAATATCTTCGTTCGGGATCGCTGGAGCAAATGGCCATTTAATCTTGGAAGAGCCGAATCCTAATTACGCCTTAGATAAAAAACTAATCTTACCTGATCTCAAAAAGCGACCTTTACATATGATGAAAATCACGGCAAAATCTAAAAACGCACTTGACAGCTTCTTGGAACAGTCTCGAGTGCTCCTGAAACCGGAAGGAATGCTTAAAACCTTTGAATTTGAAGATATAGCATACACAATCAATTGTGGACGAGCCTGTTTCCCATCACACCACCACCGAGCCGTTTTAATTGCTGCCAATTCAAATGAGGCTTATGAAAATCTGACTTCCGGTCAAATTCTAAGAATCGATGATACAAATACCGCTGCTGCAGCTATCAACAACAACAACAACATCTGCTTCCTATTTCCTGGACAAGGCTGTCAATATCACGGCATGGCTAAGCAGTTATACGAAACCTCGCCAGTTTTCAGAATCCATTTTGATTACTGCGAAGATTTTCTCAAATCCCGTTATCGGGTTTCGATAACGGACACATACTTTAGAGAAGAAGATGAATTCGGAAAGAAATCAATATTTAGCCAAACGGGCATCTTAGTGATTGAATATTGCTTAATGAAACTGTGGGAGTCTTGGGGCGTCCGGCCCCGCTTCGTTCTGGGGCACAGTCTCGGTGAGTTTTGTGCTGCTGTGTGCGCGGGCCTTCTGGGGATTGAAGATGCCTTGACTCTCGTTGCCGAAAGGAGTCTTTTAATCGATGCGAATACCCCCTCAGGGAAAATGCTCGTCATCCAAGCAAATAAACAGGAAGTGGATCTCCTACAAGGAGAGTTCTTTAACGGAAACAGTAACGACTGGCTTGACTACGCCGCTTTCAACACCAACGAGCAAACTGTTGTGGCGGGCGATTCGGAGACAATTAAAAATTTTAAAGAATTTTTAAAATCTGAGAAGAAGAATGTGAAGTGTTCGCTACTCCAATCTTCCCACGCTTACCATTCCAGACATATGGATCCCATTTTAGAAGAATATGGGAAGAGTGCAGCAAAAATTTCCTACCGGGAACAACCTTCCACCTCCACTACCTCAGCAGGAGCAGCAATTAGATTCATTTCCGGAATGACGGGGCAATGTGAGAATGAAGTTAATGCTGACTATTGGGTACGACACACAAGAGATCCCGTAAACTTCCTTAATGCAAGCAAAGTTGTCGCCGTAGAGGAAAAATGTCGGACATTCTTGGAGATTGGACCACATCCGGTTCTTACAGCGATGATAATGTTAAATGCAAATGAAAATTTGATGCCCCTCTGCTTACCAAGTTTAAGGAGGAACGCAGATGACTGGCTGACTATTTTTACCTCCTTAGGAAAATTATTTGTTGAAGGTGGGATGGACCTAGATTGGAAGGGGATCGATAAATTTTATGGAAGATCTAAAACCGGAATGGATATCCTACCAACCTACCCCTTCCAGAGAAGCAAACATTGGCCTGAATTTAACAAAGAAATACATCCCCTCATGTTTGGGGAGAGGGTGACGGTGGAAGCTCACAGCAATAAACTTTTGCCGGATTTCTACAAAATTGTATGGGAGTCCAGCAACAGTTTAAATCTAAACGAGTCTCATTTGGAACTGGATCGAGTATTAACAGCAATCCTTAAAGGGGAAGTTGACGCTGAAGACCAGTCGGACTATTCGGAACTTGAGATTCAGAGAAGAGAAGATATTATTAAGCTCATTTCCCTGTACTTTTTACGGACTTTGGAAGATTTGGGGTGGAAGCCAGAGCATAATAAAAGTTTCACTTTGGAGCAACTGATTTCCAAATTGGGGATAATCAAACAGCACAAAAATTATGTTGGAAGGATCATGAAGTTTCTTAAATTAAATGGGTTTTTGTTATTGGACGAAGAAAGGTCAAATAACGACACAATCTTTGTAGTTAAACGCTTACCGTTGAAGACTGGACAGTGCACCTCCGAAGAAATAAAATTTATCCTTCAGAAACATTTTCTTCTTGACCAATCAGAATTCAAAACGACCGCTGCTGCTGCTGCGGGAAACGGCTGTGTCGCTTCAAATTTGAATGAAGTGCCATTCCTGTTTATCCAACAAATCGGAGAAAATCTTGGAGAAATCTTAACAGGAAAGAAATCTGCAATTGAACTGCTTTTTCCTAACGACGACGATAATAACGGAAAACTTCTCCCTGCTTCCGTATTTTATAATTGGCTATTTGCAAAGACCAAACGGTTCGTATTTCCCATTTTGCTGAAGCAGTGGGAAGAAATGAAGGCATTTTACAGTAAACGAAGTCATCCAATGCCAGCCTTACGGATTCTTGAAGTCGGCGCTGGCACTGGAGCCTTCACTGAAATATTTTTGAACTCGATGGAGCAAGCTGGGCTCCCAATTCAATACTATTACACGGACATTTCTTCCGCGTTTTTTGCCAAAGCGGGAGCAAAATTTGAGAGATTCGAAAAGTCAATAAAGTTCCGGAAATTGGATATTGAGAAAGATCCTTCATCTCAAGGATTTCCTTTAAAGAATTTCGATTTTGTTATAGCAGCCCACGTCCTCCATGCCACTAGGGATGTTCGCGAGTCATTAATAAACTGCAGGCAGTTATTGAAAGACGGAGGTATCCTTTGCTTAACGGAGAGTATTCCAGAAGATAAAAATAAGAATAATAATCTTCTTCTTATAAATTGGATCTTCGGGCTTCTGGAAGGATTTTGGAGGCTTACGGATTTCGAGTTGAGGGATTTGGATAGTCTTATTGCCCCAATGCTACCCATTAACAAGTGGGAGGAGATCTTAATGGAAACTGGTTTTGGAGAGTTTTCCTCCATTAAATTTAACTACAATAACGCGTTTATAATGAGCAGGGCTAGTAAACTTGATGAGAGTGGAGGGGCTTCTTTTTCTTATGAAATTTTAAGTGCAAAACTAAACCAAAAGATTAAATTGGAGCATAGAGAGACAGCTCCCATTTGGCTTATCTTGTATCAAGAAGAAAACGAAACGCAAATTAAGCTCGTGAAAAGTTTGAGAAAAAGACTCCAAGCATTTGGGAGAAAGAAAGTTGTCCTTGTCAAGCAGCAGCAAACATCTGCATCTTCAGATTCAGATTTATTGGAAAGCGCTAAATTGAATTATTTGATGGGAGACGAGATTATAATAAGACCGCACTCAAAAACGGATATGGACAAACTATTTTCTCTCCTCTTCAACTCCGGAAAAAACCGGAAGTCACCAGTTGCTGTTGTTGAGGGCATTATTGTGACATGGGGAGTAGAAGCGTGTGATGGGAATGAAAGTGGAAGTGAAAGCGGAGAGCAATCTTTAATGGCTCAGTCGTTTTTATATCTTCTTCAAAATCTGGCTGCGTTACCACGGATGTTGAAGTTGCCCCAACCCTTGAAGTGCTTCCTTGTAACGAAGAACCAATACGCGATTGGCTGCAACGACTTTTGCGAGAATCTGTCAGCATCCAGCTTAATTGGGATGGCGAGATCCTTCACAAATGAGCGCAATAAAGACTTGGTGATTTTAAGAGGAATTGACATCGACGATTTGGAGGAAGAAGGCGCGAATCAAATCTTCGACGAAGTATTTGGCGCAGGAGCAGCATTTGACTTCAATAACGAATTGAAGCCTCCATTCTTCCGTGCCTACAGAAATGGAACCAGATTCATTCCAAAGTTAATAAAAAACTGCGAACTTAATTGCGAAGTGAATTCAAGTAAAAATAACTCATTTGTCCTGAATGCTGATCTCTTTTGGAAGGAATATTACGATAAAAACGAAGGAAACCGTAAAATAGAAGTTTGCAAATTTTATATTAAAAGAATAATTTCTCACGTGCTTCGAATTAAACCGGAAATGTTGGATGATAACGGAAATCTTCAAGAAATGGGTTTGGATTCATTGATGTCTATGGAGCTACAGAACTTCCTTCAATGTTTATGCAAATCTAAAAATGTAAATCTAAGCCGGGCTGTGGTGAGGGACGCGAGTTCTATTAACATGCTGGGGAAAAATCTTATGGAGTTCATTGAAGGAGCTGGAGCTGAAGCAAACAAAACTTAAGCGAGCATAACTTAACTTAACTAAACAGTTACCGCAGAGTTGGGTTACTCAATCCGCACAAGAGATGAGCTTTAAAGAAGAAAGACAAATGATTCTAGAAAAGTTGAAAGTAATTGATTGAATCGGAAGGTGAAAAAATGAAGGAAGCAGCAGAGTATTAACTATAATTTAATTTAATATCATATGTAATGTAATATATAATGTATCATAAAATAAGGCATAATTACTGTGTACGTTTTATGCAAATGAATGAAATGATAAATGAATAAATACTCAATATAATACAAATTTATAAAGAATGGTTCGTAAAAGGTCAATTAAAGTTTGCTAATTTCATTAACTTAAGTTATTTAACTTTATAACTGTGGTAAGTAATTACAGAGACGTTTATATATTGATCATGTATGATAAATTGGCATTATTAAATTAAATTTCAAATCAATCAATAAACAGTTTCTCCTCCTCTGAAGGTCTGGAGTGGACATTTGACGATATTATATGAACATTAGATCATTAGACATTTCTTACAGTCTCACAATGACCCACACAACACATAATCAGTGTGTTTGTTAGTTTGCTTCAGTAGTAGCTCCTTCAATGAATTCCATAAGATTTTTCCCCAGCATATTAATCGAAGTTGCGTCCCTCACCACACCCCGGCTAAGATTTATCTTTTTCGGTTTGCATAAATATTGAAGAAAGTTTTGTAGCTCCATAGACATCAATGAATCCATCCCCATATCTTGAAGATTTCCGTTATCATCCAACATTTCCGGTTTAATTCGAAGCACGTGGGAAATTATTTTTTTCAAGTGAGATTTTAAAACTTCAATTCTACAATTTCCGTCGTTTTTATCGTAATATTCCTTCCAAAAGAGCTCACTATTGAGGATCAACGACTGCTTTTGGGGTGAATTATTGAGGCTTCCAGTCCGAAGGATTTCTTCATCCAGGAGCCACTTCGTAAAAGGAAAAAATTGACATTCCTCTCCAACGTTATCCTTCATTATTCCTACAACGCATCCGTTGCTATTCTTCCTCAGAATCTCATCCAAAGCTTTGATTCCTTGCTTAACAGTAAAAGCTCGAACAACCGGAACCTCACTATCCCCCGTGCGTCCTACTTCACCCCAAAGTCCCCAGTTTACTGAAGTAGCGTGGAGACCTCGACTCTGCCGGAAATGTACAAGTCCATCCTCAAAAGCACATGCAGAAGCGTGCGTACTTTGCCCCACGGAACCAAGCGTGGCTGCCATTGAAGAGAACAAAACAAAATATTTCAGGGACATCCCTTCAGTCAAATCATGAAGATTCCAGGAGCCTTCCACTTTGGATCTGTAAGTTTCCCGGAACTTTTTCCAAGTCTGGTTTTCAATTAATCCATCTGATAGCGTCCCAGCAGAGTGCATGATTCCTTTTAAGGGCGGAAGCGTTTCAGAAATTTCTTGAATAATTCTCCGACATTCTTCAAAATCTCCAACGTCACCCAAAATTACCTTCACAGTACACTTGGGATGGCTCCCTTTTAGATTTTCTAATATTTTAGAAGTAGATGGCGCGGGCGGTCTCCTTCCATTGAGGACTATGTTGAATGCGCCTTGCCCCAACATCCATTTACATACTTCCAAACCAATCCCAGCTAATCCTCCAGTGATAAGATAAGTTGCGTTATGGCTAAATAAAGGAATTATTACTTCCGGTTTGGATTGTGTTTGATTTGGATTCTCCGCAGGCATTGTTAACACAACTTTCCCAATGTTTTTATTAGCTGTTTGCAAATGCAAATGTTTCAAAGCCAATTTTATATCGACAACGTCAAAACGAGTAATTTGAAAATGCTTTTGCAAGGAAATCTTTCGAGCTGTAGGAAAGCTGCTGGCCGTTTCAGCAAAAGTTATTCCAGAAGGGACTCCACAAACCAGATCTTCGTTGATTATGTAATGGCTTTGGAGATTGTTCAGACTTCCGCCGCAAACAAAATCCCCAACTTTCCATTTCTTCACAAAGTCTCCAATATTTGTCACTTCACCTGAAAAGTCGAAGCATAAATGATTTACTGATGACTCAGCTTCCGGTTTTGATTGACTTAGTAAAGCAATGCATTTTACTTCAACTTCGATTTCATTAGGAAGCAAAGCCTTCTTCTCCAGTTCGACG
>JAHZNJ010003587.1:0-10735 GCA_027744475.1 Lepidocyrtus cf. sotoi NNG-2020
GCCATTGTTGTTGTTGGTGTAGAGATAAATTAAAATT
Source organism: Lepidocyrtus cf. sotoi NNG-2020 (assembly GCA_027744475.1). Taxonomy (NCBI): domain Eukaryota; kingdom Metazoa; phylum Arthropoda; class Collembola; order Entomobryomorpha; family Entomobryidae; genus Lepidocyrtus; species Lepidocyrtus cf. sotoi NNG-2020. The sequence continues at coordinate 38 of JAHZNJ010003587.1, forward strand.
TAATTGAAACCTTTTAATTCCTTCCTTTGAAATTTTCTAAATAGATTAATATAATTTAACGGTTCATTAATTAACTCCAGAAAAGAATTTTTTATAAGTACTCACAAACGCTGTTTTTCAACATTTTTGGTTTTTTACCTGTTAACGAAAGAATTAGGAGGTAGGTTGCTTGGAGCACTTTGTAGTTGGGCTGGTTTTGATCGACTAATAACAAAATGGCTGCAACATCAAAATTTTATCACAAGAATAAAAAGTATTAGTTTGGGCATATAGGAAAAAACTATTTTCATTGATTTCAGAAATAGCTTTAATTTAATGGTGTTTCAATATTGGTATGTACAAACAATACCGCTGTAGAGCAGAGGAAACGAAAGTGGGCTCTTGATGATGATTGAAGTGTTACATAGTAGTGTTTATTTTTTTTATAATATTTGAAAGACTTATTGTCTGTCCAAAAAGTAAGAAAAAGCTTTTACATTTACACGAAGAGCTTATTGAACCTTCCAATCGAAATCGGTGATGGTAGAGGAGGAAGACGCCGTCTTATTCATCAATACATTTCCAATTCAGTTGTGGAGTTGCTCATGCTCATAAAAAGGAACATTTGTGCTTTGTTGTATTGATAAAATTCAGGGGCTTACTGTAATTTTTACTCTATAGAAACTAAACTGTAATATAGTTTTCTAATCGCTTTTGTGGTGGTAGTAATAATCTGGGCAAGAGCAAAAAAATGTTACATGATATGGTATTATGATATGTGAGGAAATGTGCAGGTGAAAGTAAAAAGCCGATGAAAGCACTCTAAATTTAAACGATGTGTATAAAAGCTCTCTATATTTATAAAAAAATAATGTATTTCCATACACTTTTGAATCTAAATCCAATTCGTTCGTGACAGTTATTAGCGGCTCGCTATAGCATGCAGTATTTTTTTCTGGTACTGTTGTCGGAGTAAAAATAAGAATTAGATACGCAGCAAAGCAAGGAAGCTTGTGATGTGCTGATATACATTTAAACACTTTTGTATTGATCATCGTCCACTTTCAAAGTTTTCGAAGCTAGTTTGTTTCGTTCCTGTTTCTCTTTCTTTCTCCCTGCCCAACACAAATTTTGCTTATAGTTAGTTAGTCATGAAAATAAACCATCATAAAATCGATAAAGATTGCATGATCATTTTAATACAAATAAATTAATATGAAGTGCTGAAGGAGAAAAACTTTTGCTTTAAAGAGTTGATGTTGATCCGACGTCCTTTTTAAAACGCTTATAAATAGCATTCTAAATTCGAAGTTATGAAGTAGACAATTCTTGACCATTGTGTTCTCACAATAGCAAAAAGAAAAATACAATACCATACTTACTACTATATAACAGTATAGGTACCTATGTATCTAGAACCTTACAAGATTCTCTGCTGCGTTAGTCCGTTTTTTATTTTGAATCTATGAAATTAAAAACTAGACCTTTAATTTAAGTACCCTGACCTGAAAATTAATTCATAACATTCTTCAAAACATATAGCCCGACCAAAAGTAGTTTCTCTTTTCCAATTCTTACGAACTTACAATTAGATGGAAGGGCGGTGCGGTGGTTGGATTGTGAGTAATAAAACAACGAAAATATATTGATGGGAGAGAAATGCCAACAAGTGCAAAATCCACGTCGATAAACACAACTGTTGATAATCGACAAAGGTGCTAAGTACCACTGTACCACGATATTGATTATTGGATTTCTTTTTATAATATTATTGGTACGCTGTTCAAGCAAATCCTTTTTTCGATTAACAAACGTAAATATTAAGCGGTAAAAATAAAATCTATTCTTCTGAAAAAAAATTGTTTCAAACATAAAAAACATAATCGCTGCTGTAAACATACACATTTTTCAGAATTACGCACGAATCAAAACTTTCAAAACATTCAGAGTTCATAATTATAACAAATAGTACATGATAGAGCTGAATTGGCTAAACAGTTAATAACTTTATTTAAGAAATCCAAACTCCTTTTGTGCAAACAAACAAACAAACAGTTTTATTTACTTTATTCTTTGCTTTTTATTATTTGACAATTAAATATATTTACTTTAACTTCATTATTAGTTTTCAATATCAACAACAAAAGCAACGGTTTTATATTTGAATAAAAGTTTTAATAACCATAATTATGTAACAGTACAATATCAAGAAGAAGGAAGAGATAACCGAACAACAACAGCAACCCGAAGTACCAGACAATCCTCTTATGCGAAAAAAGAAAACGCCGGAAGAGCTCGCCCGCGAAGCCGAAGCAGAGGATGAAGACGAGTTTACCAGTAATGCTCAACAACAATTACATTAATGCTCGTTTTTTAAACTCGTACTTATTCTTGACATGCTTCTTTATTAAAATTATATGTTTGACTTAATTTTTTCAGAGTTGAAGAATACTTTGGAAGGTCACGTAACAGAAATTAAGACACAATTGGAGAGCAAATGCTCACTACAATGATTTGCTAATCTACTACATCAATCATTCATTATCATGTAAACAAAAAAAGAGGAAGCAACTTATAATTACATCGTCGTCGTCTCCTCGATACGATGATGCGATCATCTCATCCATTTTACGAGAAAGTTCACTATACATACATACTATGAAGAAGAAAAAGTTTGTCAAAAATAATAATGTTTCTTTTTAGAGATATATATACAAATATATATATATATATATATATTATTAAAATATGGTAAGTAAGACATGATGTTCCCCATCGGCATAATAATAGAAATATGGATTATATCTTTCCGTTGACATTACGAAAAAAATATATTAACTACGGTGTGAATAATTACAATGTAAAATCTACATAAAACACTATATAAAACATTATATTATTATTCTTATTCAAAGCAAGCAAGGGAGTGAAGACCATCATTCAATTCATCATTGAAAAATATATATTATATTATTAATAACAAACATTATTATTATTATTATAGCGCTCTGCAAATTGTACGTGGCTACCTACTATACTGCATAAAAATTAAAGATGAACATATTAAATTTAATGACAAAAAAGTCAAATTAGTTGTTATTGTTATATGATAAACTGATATTTACGAAGAAAAAAAGAAATTTTGAATAATATGGACTCCGGTCATCGTAATTTGTCCATTAAAGTACGACGTAAAAGCACATACTAAGCTACTACAATAAATACACGCATGTGAGTGAGTAATTAAACTACTAGCAAAAAAGGGAAGGTAAAGTTAAAGTTCCGAACGTTTCGTTGAGGTCACCAAGAATTAAATTCAACAAAACATCTACATAGTGATTGGAAATGTAAATCAACAAAAATGCCAAGGATTATGAAAATAATAATTATATGAATAATGAATAAAAGTAAAAATGTGCAACGATCTGTATAACATTCCTCTGGCTTTGACGCTCACACAATTGTTCTCTCTATATTAATAAGCTAATCTCTTTTTTTAAATATAGTTAGCGGATGTTCTCGTTATAACTACAAAGAGAAAGAGACGGTGTAACTATGCAATTAAAAAATATATAGCCTGAGCCAAGTTATCTAAAGGGACGTAATAGTCTTAAAACACTAAAATTAATTATAGCAACGACGATGATGGTGATGCCATAATAAGTAAAGCATTTTTATTTAAGTTTGTATGTATACGTATTACGTGATCGGAAGAAAAGCATCTATATAATAAGTTGGCGTCAATCTTATTTTGTTTGTATCATAAAAATACTTATAGAAGATTTTTAGAAGACTTTTGAATGACACTTTTAATTAAAAGTGAAAACTTTTAATTAATTAATCGATGATAATGATAATACTTAGTCTCTCATCTCAATGTTTAATTTTCTGTACTCTGATGAATGTCATAATAAAATTTAGAAAGGATGTCTCATTTGAGCGTATCGATGATGTTGGATTGTGAACGTTATTAAAAAAGTAAAAGAAAAAACTTCTTGCCTTGGTTATCTGTCTTCTTCTTCTTCTATCATGATTTATAGTCAACTAACTTAACCAATCATAACCTTGATGCAAAGATGAATGGTTGGTTGGGGATGGCGAAAGAAAACTTTGAAGCTCACACTGTACCAGATATTATATTTTAGAGTTTATAAATAAAAAATATTAACGAAGAAATGTGTCATTATTATTATATAGAATATATAATTCTCGTTCGTTCACTTATATAATTGACAAATTTAGGGCAACGTTTTTGTGTAGTTTTTCTTCGCATTCGTTGGTTTCTGGACAAAAGATGATGAGCTAATTATTATTAATTAGTACTTAATAGGAATATATAAATTTCAACAAAAAAAAAGATTTTTATACTGACTTGGAGAAACTTTTTAAGAAACAGCATAATGGAGAGACTTTGTCTATCACCAAATTGGTAGCTGCTGCTGCTGTTGATGAAAAACAATATTTATGTTTAATAGATTTATAGAACGAGGGCGAGAGAGAGAACGATATTTCAATTATTATTATTATAGATCGTAGATTTTATATGGTTACTTAATTAAGCACATTTTTGATCGTAAAAGTTAAAGTTGTTGTTGAATCGATTGATGCTACTGCTACGTGTTGTTATTGTTAAGTTGAGCGGGACGAAGAATGAAAAAGTCTTAATGAAATTGATCGATCAGTCACTTACTGCACTTATTGCAAAAAATAGTTAGTTACATACTGATTATGATTACTTATTATTATTATTACTTAATTATTCATAGGAAGAGTTGTCTGGAAAACAAAAATCAAATCACTACTTAAATAAATCACTCGAGTACAACGAATCTTGTCATCTCCCACTTTTTGTGAGGATGATCTTCAAAAATATTTTTTTTTACAAACAAAACCATTTCTTTTCTTCTTCTTCTTCTTCTTCTTCTTATTCATCATTTTCTTGCTAGAATATAAAAAACTGCCTAAAGGTTTACATTCTGTAGTGTTATATAATTAATTACAGTAAAATTAGTTGTTATTATTTTATCGAATTTATATTTACATTTATAATAATAATATTAATGATATAAGAGAAAACAAGGAGGCAGGGAAGAGAAAACTCATCTTCTAGACCACGGTTGAAATAATTTTTAAAAACTACACATGAAACTGAGACATAAAAATACACCGTAGTAGTATCGTAATTGCTACGATAACGATGATACGCTATTATTGCATATTATTATCAATAAATTATTATATTGAGGTAATAGTAATTACAGAAATAAGATAGTCTCTCAGATCTACGTATGTACAGATTACATATTTGACCAATTGAATAAAAATGGTTTTGATATTTGGATAGTAGTACGCTCTGTGTTTCATTACAAATATTTACATAAAAACGTTTCTAGCAATTTACGTGCTAAAAAATCTATATTATGATGATGAGGATGGCCGTGTGTGTCTGTCTCTGTAGTTGTCTTGTCGTTCTTTATAAAATTAAAACTTTCAAGCAAAAGTATTTAAATCTATAAATTCCTTCTTCTTAACCCTTTATTTGTACTTCTAGTTAAAAAAACTATCCAAAGAAACTATTTAATAACCCCGCTGGTTTTTGTTTTAATTTTAAAATTACTGGTCTGGTGATATTTAAGATTAGGTACGTTTTGCCGTTTTCCGATTTACCGTCGCTGAATGTGTTGTTGTTCTTGGTCTACTGCAATGTAAAAAAACATGTCTGTCTCTCTCTATCTCATATACAATCTCACCACCACTTTCTCTCTTTAAAATGTCGAAATTTCAACTGTCTACTTATGATGATTATCTGGTCGTGTTGTTGTCCTGTGTGTGCAACGTGCAATATTATGATTTGTTGATTGTCGTTGTTATTATTTCAGTAATTAGTATGTATATTGATTATAATAAATATCTCTGCTTTAGTGCTTCATCGAAAACGTAAAATCTCTCTCTCTCTCTCTCTCTCTCTCTGCAGTGTTTAGTAATTAGACAATCAATGCTTTTTTAAGAGATAATCTATAGAAATGGTTTGATTTGCTTTCACTTCTCAAGATATTTCCAACCTATTATCGTTCCCTAAACTTTCTCAGGAAAAAAATGTTGGTTATCCATCCGTAAAAGGCATATTAAAACAATTCCACAGAATGATTGTATTACCGTCGCATAAATAAAAATAATTATAATGTAATAATAATCCTATCTATCCGCCTACTATCTATCTATATCTACTATTTCTTGATGTAATAAAGTCCTTTCTTCTCGAAGTAATAAAAATAATAAGCTGTGTATATTTTTGAAATTAGATAAATTCGTGTAATAATCTATCTATCTATACATATATACCTACATACCTACATTTAAAATTACATCTTGCAAACGCGTTTAGCTCATCGTTGTTATTATTAGACACGGTTTCAAATTGTAAAAGTCTGTGTAGTAGAAAGAATTCGTTCATAAATTGTTAACTGTTAAAAACAATGCATTAAATTGTTACATCTATCACAGTGAGTTATTTTCTTTGGCCAAACATGCTTATAGAAAAAAATATATGGCAATAGCTGATAATATAGCGGTTCTCTACAACAAATTGTTCAATAGTCCGTAGGAAAATAAACTATTAAATTAACGGCTTGCGTTCAAATCCTCAACAGTAAATTTAACAAATAACATTGCATTGCATAACCGAAGTATCTGAATTTACAACTAACATTTATCCCTTTATTACGTGAAGGTGAAGTGTCGTCAAGTAATGAGTTTTAAAAATATATTTTAAAAACTTTCGTTTCAATCCTTGAGATTATTTATAAACTTTGCTATTTATTCTTTCCTAAGCCTTTCTCTCTGTATGTATGAGTGAGTATATACATTTGTATATACATACATATGTCGCGGTATCGTTACTTTTGTCAAGAAATGTTAGTAGTTAGCATTCATTCGCTCTCTCTTTTTCAAAAATATAAACGGACCAATTCTTTTCTCAGATGTGATTGAGACCCGGTCTTACAATTAACTGTAGTTGAAAAAAATCTCTAGAATTATAATGTTATTCTCGTACATTATACCTTTCCTTAATTCAACTTTAAGAAAAATATTAAAAAATCCTGTACGATCCTTATTGTCTACCTATGTGAGTAATATTCATTCATTTGCCCAGCTTAATTGAGACACTTTCACTTCTACTAATATGCGCAGTGCAACAGATCCATATCAAAATCCAAAACAAGCCAGTGTACGCTACATGAAACTTTCTGTAATACGTAAAAATGTTAATTTAAGGCAAAATATATTTAGATTTGTAGTAAATTCAATTTGACCGTTTAAAAAAGGGGGAAACAAAATTTTCGGAAGTATTGTATTATGTATATATAATGATGATGTATGAAACGTACTCCACTCTTTGCGCAAGCATATCTTTCCTAATAATCATCACAGTACCGCAAATATTTTGTTTTTAATTAATTATTAAATGATTAACTAAACTGTATCAACCAATGCTTACAAAATCCTAATGTATTCTAAACAAATTTTAAAACGGCAATCAATTCAGTTTGCTTTGAAGTATTTTCCTATCTGTCTGATCCTCTAAAAAATCTTTTTGTGGGTCTGTCGCTATCCTAATTAATAATCCAAAATAAATCAGCTTTTCTATAAGTAATAATGTTTAATAAGCCACTGAAAATATTATGTAAACTTCTTCATGTTTTAATCTTTTCTCTTAAACTATAAAATTCAATTAAATACATATTACTTTATATTGACGTGCTTTAAGTACCTTTACAAGACAAGATGCGTCTTTAATTTAAATTTAGTTGACAAAATCAAAAATCATTTTACTGACCTATTTAAGAAAATTCACACTCAACCAGTCATCAAAACCAAATATTGGCATTTGTTAGCAAAGAATCAGCTTCAGACTAGAAAATTTTCTAGCAACATTAAAATGAAGCGTGGCTCACTAACAGTAAAATGATTTTGAGTTAAGAAGCTATCAAAATTTAAAAGCGCATTTTGTTAGCCAACATTTTTGCGTAACGAAACATCTTAAATCTCATCACAAAAAACCTTCATCACCACCACACATACCCAAAACAATTCTAAAAAAACTTATCAACAGCAAAAAATTATTTTGTGTATGAACTGGACTGACTGCAGTAACAGACGCGACGAGAAAACTGAAAATGCAAAAAAAAACAAAATCTAAGTTTAATACCGATTTAACAATTTTTACATCATCTCGGAAGAGGAAAGCAGTCATCGTCGTAAAAAAACTAAATTGAAAAGAAATATAAAACGTGTTGAATAAGGTACTCTGAAAAAGCTTACTATAATTAATTAATATAGTAGATAAATGTTATATTATATAATGTCATTATGTGAGATCACAATTAGTTTTGTATAGTTTCGTTACAAGATTCTTATTAAATATAAATATTGTGTATTATGTGGTATGCAAAAATTCTGCGCAATGAATTTTTTGAAGCAAAAACGAAGAATGGGGTAATGGGAGAAAAGAAAGAACAAAAATAGTAATTTTCTCGTCAACTGTTATAAATAGTTCTGTGGTAAAAACGGTAATTTGAAAGATTTGCTGATACAATATTAAAAATACGGTATAAAACCATAATATTGTGCACGTAAATATGTGAAGTAAAATTTATTATTATTATTATTATGATTATTATGATGACTGCGCGCACGTGGCTGCTGCTATTATTGAAGATATTCTTATATTAAAAACAAAACAGAAATGATAAGGAAGCACGTTGTTGTTTTCTAAAAACAAGAAAGACGCATGTTAATCAAGTCCATAAAATATTATATATTAATGAATAAGTATATTATAATAAAAAATATTCTATTTAAATGTAATTTTAATAGTCTATACTATACTCCAGTGACAGAGATACGGTAGAGATATATTATATTATATAAAATACCAAAATATACAACATAGTTTGTAAGGATAAAACTGAAACATATATAAATATTAATGATAGGTAAATAAAATATTATGATCATTGATGATATTAGTGATTTTTAGTGTGACGTAATAAACTATAAGCTAAATAGACAACAAAATAAAAAGAATGATAATACATTAAATTATTATTTAGTTGTAGTCTCATTTCAGTCTATATTATGAAGTTTAAATAAATTTCACGGTGGTGACTAAACGTTCAAGATTTTTTTCCCTTTTTCTTTCCTTAAATTTTTCACAAAAAGTAAAACAAATGTGCATCCGCATCCATTAAAATACTATTGCATGATTTACTCCATTCCAGTGGGTTAACGAAATGCAGATTGGCTCAACGTTATTCGGATGCTCAGGGTCATCTCTCTTTAATATGGCTTTTATGCTTAGGCACTAGGCAGTCAGTTATTCAAGCATGCATAAGCGGTTTTGGTTCAGTTCAGTACACGGAATGGACTAATAGCACGCGCACGGAACAAAAGTAAAACTTCGCGTAAAAGTTTGCTTCGGCCAATGCAATCGTACCGCACTAAAAAGTTGCATTTTTCTTTGCATTTCAATCAGGTATTATAATCCGCTCTGAAAAATACAAATATACTAAATTCATACGAAATAATTTTGACCCTATTGGGAAGTAAAATACGCTCACTCACGGCTCATTGCAAGATACTTTGAGCTTGATTTCGTTATCCAGTTAATATTAAACAATTCCTTTCGCTTTTCGATAATAGATTTTAGAGAAATACTGAAAATTGCCATTACTGAAAATCAATTCATAATTGATTTCTTAAATATTCATTTATTTTCACATACAAATATACAGTAGTTTGACAACTTATAATAAACCATTTACTTTTCGCAAATCTGTTTATTATAAATGAGTTGAGACTGTGGCGATCACATACAAAATGTGGAATTTATTAACTATAACAAAGCCTCTGTATTGGTTTCACATTACCCCTAGATATGAGTTCATGTCATAATTCAATATAGTTTGATGTTTTTCTGTATTATTTGGGGTCAATGATTTAATTTTCAAACTCTTTCTTGACAATACATAGCATTTTGTATTATACCGATTTTAATTTTTTAGTCAAAATTCAATAATATCAGGACCGATACTTTCCTTGCAGACACATTTCGATTAATAAAGTAAAAACACGATCAAGGACAAAGGAAAGAAAGCATGGTAGGGTATGCGCTGGTACTATAACCCCAAAGTTCAATACTGCAATAAAATATTAACGATAAGCATTCAATAAATTTTTTGGATGGATTTCGGAGTATTGATTTCTCATTCATCAAATAATAATAATGTGAGTGTTTAGTAATTGTGTCATGTTAACGAGAGGATGTGCTATATATTCCCCGTGTTACTTTCACCTAAAATTGTACTTTGCAACTGTTACAAATTGAACTATTTGTTGGTTGTTAGAGGTTCATTTATTCATTTTATGTTTGACAACTTTTTTTTATTACTGCAGCAAATAACAACAGAGCCAGCACATCATAATAAAAAATTCCCATTGGTTGTTCAAAAATATTTTATTTGTGCTAAGCAAAATAAGGGTGAGGTTCTGTGCAAAAGAAAGCACTGAGCACTACTAAATCTCAAAATCAAGGTAACAGCCAATTTGTTTTATCCAGTGTCCTCTTCGAAAGATTAATCGATAAATAACCCATAATATTATTATTATATTTGACTCACTAGCTAATAATATGTTTCTACTAGATGCTTTTTTATTACA
>JAHZNJ010003588.1:0-11539 GCA_027744475.1 Lepidocyrtus cf. sotoi NNG-2020
TTTTGCTAGTTCGGCATCCAAAGCTGAAATCCTGCCCTACATGAGGAAAGTTGTTGCTTCTTGGATGTTAGAGGTGAGAATAATTAACTTATCTTAATAACCGTTTATAAAAAAATATTCAGCATAATATATATATTTCCCAATCATGACACTTCGTCACGTGCCACATTATCAGACATCAAATTATTGAGGTTGACCACACAGCAACCGCATAAAATAACTGTTAAGCTTCATCCCAAATTATGTAAATAACTGCTTCATTATTAAGATCTTTATTGTCAATTAGGGAGGTAAAGTAGGTACTTTTCCATACTGGATTCTCTTTCTTTTGTGTGAGTCTTTAAAGTTTCATATCAGCTTTCATATATACGCCGCGCCGTCACGAGCACGACCTAATAGCTTGATTTTTACCCAAAGTAAGTCATATTTAGATTTTAACACTTTAAAGTGAGAAACCCGCATAAGTAATACTCTTCTGGATCAGGTTTCAGCCAGGCAAGTAGACAAGTGACTCCGAAAATATTTAGTGGCTTTATTAACCATCCACGTTTATCGGTCAGGGTGGTATAAAATGGTCAGAGGAGCGTGTGCTCCTTTCCAATGGTCATAATCAACATCATCATCGTCGCTATATACGAGACCATGTCATGCCTCCTCTTCGTATAAGCTCGACAATTCCTACTGAACCCACTCCCACTGCTATCCACCACCACCACCACATCCTGTACTAAAACTTATATGAAGCGTGGTAGTAGTGGAGTACTCGTAACTTTGGCATACGTACCTTACCTTATATGAAATGAAACGTTGGAGAAGGGTGTATCGGATAGTATTGAGTAAGCATTACAAAATTTACTAATCAACCCTTAAAAATTTCTCGGTCGTAAATTGGTAAAATCCTTCCTTCCCTTTTTTAATATTTGACCTACTAAACTTCGTGCATTATGGTCTATGCATAACATAAATAATGCAAGATTTTAGAAAATTGTGTAAAGATGAGTTCGGCCGATGTTTATCCTGGTCAATTATCGATAAAGAATTGTGTAGGGCGGAATCATAAAAAATTGATGGTTTCTTACCCGAAGGAAATTATATCTGAAAATATATCTAAAAAATATTATCATCTCTGTACAAACATGTTGAAGGTGCATCATGATTATGTTAATTTTATCCAGCAGAGTCGAATTTTTTCCTTCAACATGACCTGATTAACCCGGCTTCATGTATGCTTCTATTTTTTTTAAAGAAAAAAGATTTGTTTGTACCCTATGGCATAAATAGTAGTAGTAAATACTACAAGAACGCATTTGATTCACTCATCCAAATCAATCGGAAGAGATTCTTTTCTTCCATCCATGATTTGAATATTACATAAAAAATAAAATATTATGCACCTGAATAGTAAACAGGATGTTTATACGATTACCGTTATTCCTCAAGGTGGCATAAAATTCTCCAGAGAAAAAAGCAAAAACCTGTATAATATGCCTCCAGTAATTAGAATAGTCATTTAATGCCGAATTACGGTAAATTCAGAAGACAAAAAACACGAGCAACTATAAATTGCAGCCGTTGGGTATATCGTGTACGAACATGCAGAAGAACATCATCCCATTATTTTTAAGATTTGTAAGTTTTCTATAAAAAAAACTTTTTTGTATTCTTTTTTTTCTGAAGGTATGTGAGGAACAGAAATGTGATGAAGCAGTGTTCCCACTAGCAGTCGGAATTCTTGATCAATTCCTTGGCACATGCAATATCAAAAAGGAGCAACTTCAGATGGTGGCTTGCGTCTGTCTCCTTATCGCATCCAAGTCCCGTCAGTGCAACCATTTCTCTTTGGAACTTCTCTCATGGTACACGGATAACAGTGTCTCTCCACAATCTCTGCGGGTAAGCTTCATCGGTATAATCGTTGATAAAAATTTTATCTTAAAATCCAGTTAGAGAAGCTTCTACTACATAATAAAATTGTCCTCTGGTAATTTACGTATTAATCACACTCAATCTTTTTCTTGTTGTTTTTCTTTCTCTCGTGCTCTCATTCCTCTCTTCTGTTTTTCTCACTTTATTATCATCACAAACTTTCTTGAAAAATCCTTTTCGCTTCTTAAAACTAAAAACTTTCTGCTTTTTTTTTGAATCGAGAACGTTTTTTTTATTTTTCTCATGACTCACATAACGGGAAAAAGGACTACCGCTTGTTTTCATGTGGCGTTACAAAACAATTTTACTCCTTCCATTATGCAACGACAACGGCAGCGACATCATCATCATCATTAGACAGGAAAACTGTCAAGCCCAGTTTTCATACATTTCAGAGTAAAAAAATAATGTACAATCTCGCTTCATTTAGTATAAACAGCACTCCTTCCATTCATAGTGACACTATTGCATATAATATATAAAAAAACAAGTGAATATATTTTATTTTATCCATTCATTCATACATGATTACAATATTGCATTGTCTTGTAATTGGCCATCTTCCGTTCCTCCACCTTCTTCGACAAGGTTGAGTAGGAAAGGAACGGAAAGAGTTGAAAGGGAGAGAGAGAGAGTAAAGAGACGGAGAAAAAGAGAATGAAAACTGATGAAGGAGGAATGAAGGAGACTTTCAAGTAAAATAGGAAAGACAAGAGTAGAAAAGTGGAAGTTGATTTCCTTTTATTTTCGCTTTTTATATTTTCCTTCTAACAAACCCTTGTTCCTACCGTCACGGTTACTTGCACATCATTTGGGATGTCGTCAGTTTCACCCACACTAAAAAATTGCTGTTTTTTAACCTGAAGCTAAACTAAAAGTACAACAGCATTTTTCATTTTATTATAAAAAAACATGGTACAGATGTTTTTAGAGACAGAGAAAGAAATCAAGTAGAATTAACAATATGATGAGGATCACGATGATGATGATGTTGTTATAAAGTGTGATTCAAGATGGACAACTGGAGTAGCAGTTTCGTTCTTCTTATAACACTTAACTGGAAGTCCTTGTAAGTAAAGTGGGGTGAACAGACTAGCCCACAAACCTGCTTCTGCTCTACTATTCTTCTAACGAGAAAGATCTGCTCACCTTTTCATCATATTAGTAATAATAGCGAAACAGTTAATTCTCTTTTATTCTGGACAAACATATGGCTCATCGGTTGCATATTATTACTATCACAATTGCGAAAGAAAAGCTGGAATAGCAACTCCAGACACAAGGGGAAACACGATGAGCATTTTACCCATCATATCATAACTACTTTTACAAGTTGTCCAGCAGAACGGTAATGACCTCTCCAAGGATTTAATGGCAATGGTCAGCTTAGGGTTTTCATTTTGCTATAACCCTTAAGCTTCTAAAAATGATCAATGATCATCAGCATCATCATAACAGGAAGTTGCTCTTAAAATATTTTTTAACTTTTTGGGTATAAAAACAGAAATAATTTGCAGTTACATTACTTACAAACCCTGGAGGGTATATGAATGACAGATAGAGAAAAACTAAAACTGACTCATAATTTATATTATAACGCGTTCTACACAATTCAGTGAAGATTCATAATGAGAGAAAGAACAGAAGAAGCGAACCAATTAAAACTTCATTAAGAAGCAGCTCTTCCTTAACTTTTAACAACATTCATTTGTAAATAAGAGAAAAAACGTTTTTCGCTACCGCTACCCTACTGCAGCTGGTTGAATGAAGGAAGGGTAGATCAAAAGAATATTTGTTTGGGGTGACGGGTGATGTTGTTGTTGTCTGATGTAGTTCGGATTATACCTGATCGAGACTTCAACCCTTCTTCTGTCTCACACCCTCTCTCTCTCTCTCTCTCTCTCTCTCTCTCTCTCTCTCTCTCCAAAACTGATATCACTCAACTCCCTGTTTGTATGAGCAAAGGCACCCATTTATTACTGTTGTTGGACTGTGGAAGAGAAAAACGATGGATGAGATGAGTGTACAGGAAGTAGAAGCACCCATCTATCAGCCAATATCAAACAACCATAAAAAAATAATAATATTTCTCCTGTGTGAAATGAGGAATGGAAAAGAGGAAATCCTTAATATTCTATGAGCAAAGTGGAGATAAACTTTGTAAAACTATTTTACTCGAATTCGTTTTTAGAAAATACGGTACAAAAGTGAGCCAGCTTAGCTAGCTCAGGGTAGATCAGAAAGGTAGTAGCGTTGTTGTGGCATGAAATAGCATGAGTAAATGAAGGATGATGGTGAGAACGAAATATAGAAAATTAAGGGCTCTTCTATGTCATCATAATCGGTTTGTGAAGGGCATGATGCATCATGCAATATGACTACAGGCATGTATGAGGATGAAGAAAATGGTGATGCTGACGCTGATGATGAAAGGAACCCGGTCATTATAGATGATGATGGTGATGGTACATTGACACTTTCATATTTTATTCACCATGGGAAAATAGACTCAAGGGGCTTCCCTTCTCTCCTTCATCCAAGTTTGTTGTCCTCTCACAGCCTCTTTTACTTTTAAAATTTTTTGAACCTAGGCTGACTGAGCTTTCTCATAAGGTGCCCTTCTTTCTACTTTATATAAAATTAGGGAAAAACAGGATAGATTTTGATAAAGAGCCTGTGAGAACATGCTCCACGTCGTCGTCATCTTATAAAAGTAAAGGTGATGATGTTTCAGTGTAATGATGGTTAATTATCATCTAAAGCAGCAGCAGTAGCAGAAGAAACAGTGACGAAAATAGGTTCCATTCTGGAGCGAGTGTAATTTAGCATATCCCGTTTTGATAGTCCAATTTATTTACGAAGCAGCAAACGAAAGGATTCGTGCATGCAAATCAAGAAGAAAACTGGATTTGTATCTGGCTTACTCTCTCACTCACATAGGCAGCAAGCAATCCCTCTTGGAAGGAAGAGGGATGAATGGAATAACATGCGTCCTGCTTTGTCCTGTGTGGGAAAAATAAGTTGCAAGATTAAAATGGTACTTTTGTGCCTCATGAGGATGGTGATGATGATGTCGTGTCATTCATCGATGTCCTCTCTTTCTCGTTTAAACCAGTTCATGAGGAGATTGGAGAACTGGAGGAGAGAGGAACATGCAATTTGCATTTTTATGTTCGATTCTCATTTGATGGGAATTGTTTTTTATTTAAACAAAGTAGGCTTGGTTTGTGTTATCATTCATTAATTAACTGTTTAGAAATACATGTAGCCTAGAAAGTAACCAATAACTTGCTTGCCTTTAATTCGGTCAATAAAGTCCAAAAATATCTAATTCTGAAGTCGGTTGTGGCAACTGGGGCAAAGTGAGAATTTCTTATTGTCTCCTCTAAAAATGAGAAAAAATGGTTATTTTATTGCTTAGCAAAATAAGCAAAAGTTGATACTGAAAGCCTACTAACTTATCTTGTCAGACATCATCCTTTACTGTTCTAAATGCAATGCAGGGCTAGCTATAAAAAATAAAATTTACACAAAGGAAATAGAAATCATCTGGGGAGAATTAATGAAAAGTCAACATATGTTGCATAAACAAAACAAGTTCAAAGAAAAAAGGAAGTGAAGAGAGCAAACTTGAATAATTCTCTTACTTTACTACAAGCAAAAAAAGTTAATGCCAAGTCAGACTTGAATGATGTTATTTGTATGATGTGCCAGCAAAACCTTGAATGTGGACGATGACTTGGTCCTTCCGTTCTTTTTTCTGACTTTCTTTGTTTCACTTAAACTTACTCACTCTCACATACTAAATAGGTAGTCAGTATAAGCAATACAAGACCTAGCCAAAAGCCAATCTGATCAAGCAAGAAAGACACACATTTCGGCTTACTTAACATGCAAAGTTGTGAACTTCTGAAACCTTAATATACCGAAAAAATGAACTGGTGAGCAGTTATATAAAAAAATTATTAACCCTTTTATCATCTCTCCTCCATCAGCATTTTAGTATCAGCAAGCATATCATGCAACTTGTTAAGCCATGTGTTTTTCTTTAATGTGGATTCCATGTATGCACATTGAAATTATGCACATATCCATCCACCCACCCACATAAATATATTATTATTAATACTCCAACTCCAGCTTCGTTTCGTTATATATCTGCATTTATATTCTATCTACTACATGAATGAAAGTTTAAGTGAAGTGGAGAGAGTAACAGCAGCAGCAGCGGATGGAGGAAATGGTCCTTAATAGTAAAGAAGACGAGGAGAGAAGTCAGGAATTTTTTTTGCTATTCTTCTCTTCTCCATTGCTGTTAAGTTACTATTATTATTTCTCTCCCTCACTAGTTCTCTTGGCCAGGTAGTCCCTAGTCCTCCTCTGCCCTTCTTGGCTGGCAAAGTCAGTGAATGGAACGTGAAATGGAACACCTTCTTGTCTTATAAAAATATCATCATTATCATTATGATGCTACTTATTGCACGCAAACCAAGCATATAAAAGGAATGAATCAAAAGTGGTTTGGTTTTTGCAGAGAAGAACTAGGTTTCTGTGCTCAATTAAGCTAGGAGAAGAAGAAGAAGAGCTCCTCCATTGTGACCAGTGGACCCTAACCAGAGAATTTCCGCTTCTCTTGAATAAATGAAATATGAAACAGCTCCATCTCATCCTATTTTCATGTTGGCACACACACACACTTAAATACACACCCATTCAAAAAAAAAACTTTTAGTTGACTGTCATCCGGTTTCTTCATCCCTTCATTAAACTGACTTTCTTGATTGTAATCGCAGGATTTGCCTCTGTGTGTGTAGGTAATAATAAAAAAGAAATGTAAGAGTGTGGGCGAGGGAGTTGCTTCTGCTCTGCTTTCCAGTCAGACTTTTTAATGCAATGAGCTGCAAACAATTTGACTTGATGCCCCTCCGATGACCGTATATATTTTTATGGAAATGGTTTCTTCTTCTTTCCTTTTGTTTGCTCTTCTGGCTGCTGGGTTGTTGCACTTCTTTCATTCTTTACTGCTTTATTTATTGGTCCGGCCAATCTAGACCTTGAATTTTATTGAAATGTTTTTCTACAGCAGTAATAACCTTTGGAAAGGGTTTCTTTGTTGTTTTTGCGTATTTATTGTATCCTTTGATATGATTTTTTAAACAACTAAAATTTAAAATTTATGCAAGCTGTTGTGGTCCTTTTATTGTATGATGATTTGATGTGTAATTTCCGTTTTTATTATTATGATTTTTTGCAGACGTGGGAACTGGTCATCCTCTCTCAATTGAACTGGGACGTTAACATTATTACTGCAAGCGATTTTGTGGATTTCATTTTGGTTCGGGGACCGAATCAAGGTTACACTCCGGGAAATAAGTACAGCCAATTGATACGCCGACATGCTGTCACTTTCATTGCGCTCTGCTACACAGGTATAAATGCAAGCTAACTGAAGGGGAAAATATTTAAAGTTTAAATACATAATTAAAAGGAAACAATTATTTAATGTATTATGTTGTTTTTTAAATTATATAGAGCCCAGATTCGTTGGATTAAAGCCATCTCTGATCGCTGCCTCAGCAATATACACTGCAATGAAAGGGATGAAACGAGAAGATCCGAAATTGGCCATGGATTTGGCAACAATGGCGTCTGTTAATGTAGATATGCTCATCTCCATTTCCGCCTCCATTGACCAAGTCATATCGGCTGAGGTTGGCGTGGTCGAGCAGCAAACTGCTGATATGCCTTTTGGAAAAAGTGTCGCAGTTGGGATCAGTGCTACCGTCGCTTCAAAAATGACGAGTCAAACCTGTGGATACGAAGCCGCTTCTCAAAGGGCTACGATTGATTCTCAAGATATTCTTGTTTGACGTTTGGAAATCCTCTGAATCTCATTATTATAGTACAGCATACCGTATACATACATACACGCTCATTTTATTTTTGGTGCCATTGATTTAAGAAGCTGGCCAACTGAAATGATATTGTTGATGGAAATGTACCAACGAAATCTGAAAATACGTATTTATATATTGAATCGAAAGGTAGGTTTGTTCATTGCTGTCGCATTGTGAATAAGTACATAATAAGATTATAAGATTATGTAATTAGTTGTTAATTTACTACCAGCTAGGGCTCTTAAAATTTAACTTATCCACTCCACTCCATCCATTTTATAACTTGTATCCCAGTAATGTGATGCTAGTCAGGGATTGTTCTTTCTTCAGGTTATTTTTCAAGCGGATAAGTTTTTTAGCCCGGAAGTTGTAGGTTAATTAATTGCAGCTAAATATTATTTTGTCTTTATTTTCTAACGATTAATTCAGGTGTATTCAGTGTATATTTATATCAATATTGGCAATCTATTCTTACGAATTAAGAGCCACGTTTGTAAAGTTGTTTTGTAGTTTAAGAGCATTATTTTACGTAGGTATATGTATGTATTATGTATCATTTATTTGAATTGAATGATAAAATTAATTTATATTTAAAAAGTAGATGATATTTGTAGATATCAACACAGTATCACGAACAAACACTGTTAAATACTTAATGTGCGAGTTTTATGACTCCACATTAATCAGTGCCTTAAAATGTAACGAAACGCTTATAATTGTATTTATTGTAGTATAATAGCTGGTAATATTTTTAAAGCTGAAGTTAAGCTAAGGTAAAGTTGATCTCCATAAAAAATAATTATCTTTCATTTTTCAACGTTTCTTAAAGATATCTTCCAGATTTAAAGTTCAAATACATTACTACAAAAAAGCGCTCAAATAGGGAAAAAATCTATTTGCTCAATCAACATGGTGAAATCACTTTTCTAGATTTAAATCATTTTATATTAAAGTTATGAAAACAAATACGCTATTGATGGGGAAGGATGTATGGATCTCGATCTCACAATTTAAAAGAGAATTTTTGTTTTAAAGGTTGATCTCGTTGCTCATAAATGTAACTTCAATACCATAAAAGTTTTACTACCATTTAAAAATGATTAAGATAGCGCAACCTTATTATAGTTTATTTAAGAGAGCCGAAAAAAATTAAATCGTACTATTTTCTTTTAAGAAATATCTTTGACAACTACCTTCACTTCCACCTACATTACTACATTTATGAATTAGAAGATGTTGATTTGTATTATTTAATATTTGTAGAAGCATAAGGATTACATTTTGTATTATTATTATTATCATTTTTATTAGGCTCAAAGCTTATTGTTATTTTTAAGCTCCAAAGATAATTTTTAAAACGATCTAGTCCCTATCGGTTTTTAACGAAGCGTCTTGCCTTTGTTAATTTATGTATTTTTTGTTATACGATGAATGACAGTATGTATGTAAAAAAATAAACTTTCTGTTAAACATCTCACGGTTAATAGTTTTGTGTGTTAAACTTTTATTTTCAAACATAAATGGACTTTCTTTTAATTTTTGAGCATAAATACTATTTATATAGCAAACCTGTCAACTTAATGCTTTCTGAATTTTAATTACCCAATTACCCTGTTCATATCCCGTATAAATAATTATTGGAGTCGGCTTCATTTCCAAAACTAAATCTTTTAACTCTCCATTATTAAAAACGTGGTAGTAGCGATGATGAACTTTATTCTGCTTATCCTGTTTATTTACCCATGGAACCAGCATGTCATTTTTGGGAAATTCGCTATCTCGATCATGAATTGGTAGGAAGGAGTAGTCTGCAATCTCTTTGGTGCAGGATTCTGGAGCACTATAAACGTTCCTCTCTGATTGTCTTTCCGACCAGGTGGATTGCGTATCCAGGTTTTGCTCCTTTGCCCAAACGCATATCAAAGCAGTACCACCGGGTGCTAGTACTCTTAGGATTTCGTCCATAAATATCAATCTTCGATCCTTAATGGTTTATAATAAGTTTTCTATACAAATGAATTGAATATACAAAAGTAAATACGAGTATAAACATAAAATATTTATACCTTCGTCGAAATATGATGTAGCACCGCTATCGATATAACTCCGTTAAAGTAGTTATCAAGAAAAGGGAGACGCAGAGCATTCGCTCGTACCACTTCATGACCTTTCTCCTGACATTTCAATAACAAACCTATGCTCATATCGTTCCCTACCTCCAGAATATCCTTGTTTATTCCAAAATATTTCCCATTAGCACAGCCAACGTCCAGTAATCTATCACCAGGCTTGAGACCCTCTACAAATTCCTTTACTTTTGGCCAGGGTTTATGTCGCGTTTCGGTAAAGTGGCTGGCTATATTTTCATATACCTGGGACAGACAAGAGAATACAAATTATTTGTTTGCGTACGCGACAACTTCCTTGAATGTGGAAGAAATAAACAACGATCATATTTTTAAAAATAATAATTTTGCTACCGTGTGAACCAAGTCATTTTCCAAAGTGGAGGCATTTTCGCTGCTTATTTTTCCTTTCTGCGTATCACAGAGAGTTGGAAAACTAAAGAAAATTAACGAAAAAGCGTGCAGGTTTCATTTTTAATGTCTTGCGTCAAAAAATATAATATTAAAAATTAAAATTAAATATAGTCAAATAAGTACGCTGTACATTGCACAGTTTCGATTTAGTACCTGCATTCACATATCGTTGGTCCACGACGAAGCCTACGAAACGTTAAAGATATTCGGAGATGTCTAGGTAATACAGTCAGGCCTCCGTTAGTTTTGTCAGGTATCACGTCCCACTTTCTTGGCGTGATGCCATGTGTCCATCCAAATCTGAAATATATTGAAATAACAGTTAAAAAATATTTGTAGGAATTTTTTTACAGATTTATTTTTTAAATTTTTATTTAACGCTCAATTTGTTTTCACATACCTAGAAGGACCGTCAATTACCAGTAAGCTTCGGGCAGGAAGAATCACACTGCGTACGGTGTTGGCCTGGCGGAAATCCATAACTATATCTGATCCCAAACTTAACGACACAATCGGTCCTTCGAAACAACTGTGAGTATCACAATGAGGTGGTATTCCTGTAAAGTGTAAACATAATTATTATTTACTTAAAAACCTTTTAAAGTGCAAAAACACAAAAATACGTTCGCAGTGCATGCGTTGATACTGAATAAATCAATCTTGCATATTACCTTGTCCGGGTAAATACTGATTAACTGTTAGTTGATCTGGATGACTTGGAATGGCGTGTGAGGTGACCATTTTATTAACGGAAGGTTTAACATATTCAGGTATGTCATTAGGTAACGGTGCGGATGAATCCACGTCATTAGTGCCATAACGAAATTCGAATCCGAAGTGTTGGACAGTTCTCTTTTTTAACTGCGAGCCTAATTAAACAAATCACATAAACAATTTGACATGAAAGTTAAAGCTTATGTAAATGGTTATAAAATGAATCGTAACAGAAACATCTATGTGTTACCTGAAGTTTGCTCAATATATAAATTCTTAATTATAACAGATTCTTCTGCTTCGGTTACAAATTCAGGATATATTGAAAGCCCCTCTGGAAGCGACTGCATAAATGGGTCTATAAGCTTCGTATTCTCTTTAGGGATCACTACATATTAATGATAATAATAAAAAAATTAAAGAATTTATTGCTTAAATTATTATAATAGTAACCATGAAGCA
>JAHZNJ010003589.1:0-16220 GCA_027744475.1 Lepidocyrtus cf. sotoi NNG-2020
TTTTCTCTAATGCTTCTTCGAAATGGCAAAAGAGAATTTTTAGTAGTGGCCTAAACGAAATTTAAAAAAAAGCTCATTGCATCACTCAACCGAAATATAAATATCGACTACCTCGTCCCGTCGTAATGAGGTCGCAATTCGCATTCACATTCACATACGCAGCAGCTCAACTCAACTCACTTTTACTTTACTACGTACACGCACGCATCATCCCACCACACCACATCATCAACATAGGTATCCACGCCACGCACAACTTTCCAATTTCATTCCATCAGCCAGCAAGGAGCAGCCTTTTAACTCTGTAACTACATTTTATAAACCCGAATGTAAACAAACCGAAAACCGAGTATTTTATTTATTAAGAAACAACCAACCTACTTTTCAAGTATGCAAACATGCTCTCTGGTTCTGGATTGGGATACTTTATTGGCATAACTTTTCTTAGAATTTTAAGTCCCATAATAATTTTAAACGGAGAAAAAAATGAGCAAACATTTTTTTTCAATTTAAACATGCCTACATTCATTGTAATTGTAATATGAAAATTTTTGTCGATTTCCCACATGCGCTTAAATTTAAATGGTATTGTAAAAATATATTCCTTTGAAACGTTTTTTATACCGTTATAAAGTTATAGTTCTACCGAGCTTTACAACAATAACGTCAATTACTATTTTCATCGTAGAATTTCACAGGTAATGTTATAAATAGAAAATAACAAAACGAAACGTAGTCTTTGAGAAAACCTCTGCGTCCTGGCGTAATGTATTATGTTAGTATGGAATGGAGATGTATTGTAAAAGGTTTATTTCGCGCTGTCAGACGTGCTCTTGGTTTGAATAGATCCCAGGTCTTTTGTTAAAATTTATATTTCAGTGAATGCGTTTTTTAAGCATTGCGTTTTGCTGTCCTTATACTTTGTTAGTAAAGTACATGGCATTGTGTACCAGTACCAGCGACAGCGCCAGTACCAGTTCTCCTGGAACGGAGCAGTTGAGAGAGTAGTGATATAACTTATTTATTCAGTAGCATTCATCCTTTGGGACGTAATGAAAATGGTAAGGAAAACATTGAAAGATTTCACAAGAGATGCATTACATTAGATTTCTTCACATAAACTTAATATTCATGGAAACATAAAATGCTACAGGATCACACACACACACACACAAAACGAAAAAGAAAAATGTGGAAGAATACATGGCAAAAAGTCAGCGGCAGCAGCGTGGTTTCATTGTGACCATTTTTAGAGCAGAAGTGGGAGTGAATCCCTTCTCAATCATTTAAAATATTTATCATGATGATGACATTTTACGTCCGCTTCTTTTCTTTTCTATCCTTTCCTTTTTTATTTCTGTGAGCTGTTGTTATACTGTACTGTTACTTTTGACATTTCTATCGTTAGAGATTGAGATAAGTACAAGCAAAGCGTGGTGGGTAATAAAATTTACACAAGAATACAAACATTATTCACCCAAACTAACGATATTTTATTGACTATTGACTGTTGAAATTGAAATTTAATGAAAATTGAAACAGAATGGAATAAAATTAGTCATTACTTATTGTTAGCCATCTGTTATACGAAATTTCCCATTTGAAATTGAAAATTGGTAATTTTGACATGACAGGAACAAGAATAAGAAGTCGGACGGGGGACGTGATTAGCGAAATTGAACAAGTTTGGATCGTACTATAGGAGCAAATACGTATTATTATACAGAAGCAACAGCTATCTTCTAACTTAATCTAATACTACAAGTAAGTATGTATAAGCCCAAAGCCCAATGATATCGAATCACTCCAGACTTCCTTTTTCTTTTTTCTTTCTCTCATCTCCCTTGTGTAAAATCCAAGAGCATTAAAGCGCTGAGCAGCTTCATCATAAGATCACTTTAACTGTTTCAGTTTTTCAGTTGTGTTGTGTGTATTGTATATACTTAGCGCTTATTTTAGTATCTGTAGTGAAAGTGGTTGGATTTTCTAGGAAGGAGAAAGACAGAGAGAGAGCATCAAACCGTCTAAATTCTGTCAAGCCCTGATAAAAAATAGCTTTGAATCATCCTATAGGCAACCAAGGATGACGACGAAGACGAAGACACGCAAAGGGAAAGACAACTAAGGCAGCAGCTACGAAGAAGAATGCAGGTTTTGTCCTAAAAGGAATGACGGAGATGAAGAGAAAAAGGAATGACGAAGAGAATTTTTTTAGCCGCTTTCTTCTTTCTTCCCTTTTTTCGTTTTCTTTGCTTACATAAAAGTATTCTCTCCCAATATAGTTAAGTAAGTTTAGTTTAGTTTAAGGTAAAAGTAAGTATAGAGGGAAGCAAAAGTGGAACAAAATGAGACTCATTTATTATTCATGAAAGTCAAAAAATATAATACATACTTTCCTAAAGCAACGAGAGGAAATTCAAAGAGTCAGTTCACCTTTTAAACTGGCCTAAGTTGTTAAACATTGGTTACTATTGCTATTGAGTCTCATTTCTTCAACAGAATTAAGTTTTATATTGCAATACCATAGTATCAGCAAGAAAAATTAAATTATCATCCTCATCCATCCCTCCACAGTTATTCTTTTGTCATTGAGAAAACGAAGGTAATTTATATGCCAGTTTCCATTTACTGCGACAACTAAAACATATATTACGTATTAACTGTATTTTTTTGAAAACTTTTTGTTACGTTACTATAACAAAAAATATTGCTTCCAACCAAAAACCAAGCGAAAACCAAAAAAGGTATATTTAAGCATTACGCATTCTTGCGCATAAATTAGAACAATGACAACGGATCTGCTCAGCTCTCCAGCAGATTTTTTTAGTAAAATACCTTGTCAAGATAGACTTCTTCAGAAAAGATTTGCTTCTTTTAGAGCCTCGGCTTCTTTTTGAGAAACTATAAAAGTACCATACGTGCTCATTTTCTCCGTTGAGTTGTGAAGAAAGGTTTAAAACTCAACTCAACATGCTTCTGAGAAGGTGGTCTTGATTTTTGTAAAGTGGAAGCACGTTTATGATGAAAATTGACCCTAGCGGGGAGAGAGAGAGGGAGAGAAGAGTATAATATGATTACTATTACTACATACATAGGATGGCGTATAAGAGACAATTATACACGATTATGTATAATCGACTTTCCTAACTTAACTGCTGTTGATCCCCTGCTCCTGTCATGAAGCTAATAAAAGCAGCTAATCCAATTAAAAGAAAGTTTTTCGCGAAAAAATAATAAAGCGAGCTCGTAAAACACCACGGCCATACTTTTTTTTATCTATGTAGGTATCCCTATCACCTTGCTAGCTAACTTGCTACTCGCTTCTTACATTCTTCTCTTTTTTTCTTTCTTAAATTTTTCTCTTCTTCCTCCATCTCCACTCTCTGATATTTTAATATAAACAACCACCGCACCGCCTAGTGCAAACTTTTATGCATAAAATCCTCCCTTTTGAATAATAGAAAAATAGATGAATGCTGAAAGTAGATTCCCATTTCCCATTCAAGGTAATAAGTTTACCATCGAGTCAACGCATCATCCAACAACAACAGCAGCAATAACATCAACAACAACAGAAAAGAATTTGTTTTGAAAAGAACGAAAAAAAGAAGAAATGCTTTTTCAGAGAGTAAGTTCCGTCATACCCGCTCTTTTTCTATCAGAAAAAATACCGTAGTCAAAGCCACACAACAAAATATATTACGAAAAATAATAAATATTTTTTGTGTGTTTCCACCCAAAAAGTTTCTCCTGCTGCTGCTGCTGCTGTTGTTGTTGTTGTTGCTGTTGCGCCAAAAAACTTTCTCTTCCAAATATACTTAAGTCGATACATCATTTATTCATATTTAGGAGGATGAGGGTGCAAAAGAGAAAGAACGAACAAACTGCTAAATAAGTTAGTACAAGCTTTCGTCGTTATCATCATCAGCAGCAGCATCCTACATACCACACCGTCCTCATCATCATCATTTTCAAACAACAATAGCGAAGAAAGCAATGAGTCCATACTCGAAACTTTTACTTTACAAAAAAAACAGTTTAATTTTTCTTTCTCTTCTTATATCCGTTAGTTTCGCTCCCACCTTAGCGGGCTCGAAGGAAATTCTCACAATAAAAATATTGCAGGATCATGTAGCATGCATGCTTTTTATAGTAAAATGCATGCGTTGGAATAACTTAAGTAAGAAGAAGAAAAGTTTTTTCCTTCCTTTTCCTTTTCTTCGTCTTCTGCTCTCTCTACTCTACCATCGCTTTCTTCATGACAAAAATATTTTTTTTCTAGCAGAACAAAATTTTGCCTAAAGCTTTCTTCCACCATCCCTTCCCCACGATCTATGAGGAATTAGTATGAGCAATGCGATGGAATGTTGTGGACTTGTACCAAGCACAGAACAGACTCGACATGTTCTCTCTTTCTTCATGCATATTATTATGCATTACTAGAGAAGATGACAAGAGCGAGAAACAGTTTAGATTTTTCTTCCCTGCTCACTATTCCTCAATGCTTAAGTGGATACGGGAAGGAAATGAAGGAAGAAAGAAAGAGAAGACAGAAGAAAACGAAAATAGTTAAATAAAGACCGAGTAAGTCAGCATCGTATGTGCATATGACTGAGTTGAAAATAATGATATGGGAATTTATCTGACCTGTAAACGGGAAAAATGGCAAAGAAAAGAAAAGAAAACTGAGTGAATTTTTTTAAAGAAAAAAAAACGAGAAAATTTAGAGAAGAGTAAAAACATAAAACCTGGAATCTTTTTATCCAACAAATAGCGATGATGATGATGATCATGACGAAGCAAACAAGGGCGGATGAGAAAGAATTTCTAGTAAAAAATAAAAGTATGTGCCTGCATTGCTGCATGAAGTCTGAGAAGAGAAGGCTGAGAAGTGGAGAGTGAAGTTCCATTGTCCCTGATACAACAACAACTCCTGCCATTGCATTGCTTCCGCTGCTCCTATTCTAAACTGAAAATGTCCAAAAGGATTTTTCGAGGTGAGCAGCAGCACTGAGGTGGGACACATCAGAACAGAAGTGAGGTATGCAGATATATTCGAGAGCCGTGTTGAATTTGAAAGTGTGCTTGAGATGAAAAGAAGCTCTTCGCGTGCTATTTTATTTTTTGGGGGGAGAAGTAAAAGGTGAAAGTTTTCAGAACCTTATTTACTTTCACTGGTGGTGATGATGCTGATGGTGGTGGAGGAGAGAAGCAAAAGATATATGGCACGGTTGGCAGACTCTAACACTAATGTCTCCTACAAATGCCCGTTGAAATGGTTCACATGCAATAAATATCGTACAGGTGAAGTTTTTACTGTGCCACAAGGACAAGTCTAGACTCCTTCCTCTTCTAAAAAAATAAAGACGAAATAAGAAGCAGCAGAAGAATAAAACGAGGAAAAAAATACTGCTAAAAGCGGTATTGTTTTTTCAAGGAAAGGAAACCAGAAGAAGAGAAACTACTTAAAACTTTGTTCCTCAAACTTGTACAAAAATTTCCGGTTGAATTTTCATCTCCCACTACGTTGCTGTCGTTGTTGCTACTACTACTGTACTCTATAGTTAAACTTGTTCGAATTTCGAATGACGAGCGAAGTGGTTTGAAGGTTTGGCATTTGGCATGTTCCTCATTTATCTTTACATTTTTCACTTTCCATCCATCATCATCATCATCATCATCATCATCATCGTGAACATCATAATAAGTACCAGTCAGTCGACATCCCCATTCACATTATGGGAAGAATAGAGCAACCCTGCTTCTGTCACATACTTTGTCAGTCGCATCTTCCCCACTACTAGTCAAACATGTTATTTTGTACCTTGTTAAAAATGCTGTCCACTAACTTCCCTTCCAGAATAGAATGTTTCCTTTTCTTATGATTCTTGCTCGGATGGAAGGAATGTGGAGTTTGCTTAATAAAGCTAATATAAAAACACACCACGAGTCAAAATAGGTGCTAGTTCAAATTGTAAAATAAATGTTGTAGACTTCCACCCCACCAGGTTAATAATCGATTTTTCTTATATATAGTCAAATGCTATTTATTGTCTGTTTCGACGATCATTATATAAGTGGAAAGCTGTTGAAGTTGAAAAATTGGTAGCTTGCTCCCTCCAACCAGTAAGCTTCAGGCCAATTAGACGAAGAATTAACGTTCAACGTTGCGTTCACAACGAAACCGGGAGAAATTTGGTGAAATGTGTCATGTCCTGATTTATTCATGTGATATACTTGATAGACGTTAAATTTGATTACGTTATATTTCTTGCAATGCTGATGATGATGACGACGACGACGCTAGAATTTAGTGTTACACCGATTTTCTGTAGTACAATTTGTGTAAAAACATTTTGTGTAGATAACAAATTTGCAGAAGCACTTTGTCTTAGCAAAGCAAATAATTTCATCATAGACATTTTATTGGGATCGGCTGTGATGAGACTCTACAAGATTTTGTTTAGTTTTATAGAAGCTTTTCCAGAAATGAATTTGATGTTTGCGAAGTATGATAAATATTAAAAACATGAGAAGAGAATCTAAATACAAAGACAAGACAAGAGAAGTTTGCCATAACCGTCGTACGCGCTGCTACATTCTCTTTGATTGTAAATAATTAGAAGCTCAATCTACCAGTGAACGGGGTAGAAAGGAAAGAATTTTAGTAGATTGTCGAGCGTAAAAAGAAGGAAAATCTTTTTAGGAAATTTATTCGTAATAAATGAACACGTACGTACGCTTTTGGTGTTCTCCTTCAGCTTAAGAAAGACATCTAGATTGGAAGAAAATCTGAAAGCAATTCTTTTGCTCTGCTTCACGTCTTCATCCTCTCATCATCATTTCCAGACATCTCCAAGGTCTGGCGACCAACCATTCAACCACTATTCCCAAAAAGGAATATTATTCACTCATCTAGACTAAACCAAAAACAGGGAGGAGGACGAGAAGTAGTAGCAGTGTAGTAGTAGAACCGAGAACAGAAAATGGGGAAATGAACAAAAACCCTTCTTTAGTGGTAGTATAGTTCCTGCATCTGACTTCATTTTACTTTCCCTTCTTCAGCTTTTCATCTCCACAAAAAAACCAAAGTTTCTCGAATTCTTTTTGTTCTTTCTTTCTTTCGTTCTCTTTCTCTGTGTGTATAGGATTAAATTTTGGTGATGGTAACGCCATACCAGCACCACCGCACCGCTGCTGCTGCTTATGATGATGACGGCTTATACATTACGCACATCTGTCCTAAACGCAAAAACAGACCAAGAATAGACGATAATTAAAGGGATTTTTTGTGGAAAGCGTATATTGTGCCATATTATTTTGATTCATGTTCTGCCGAGTAGGTAGTAGTAGGACGCTACAACAAAAACACTCACTCCACCACCTCAACTCCACCACACCGCACCACACTGCATCGCGTCGTCAACTACATAACTTATTCTTCATCTCCTCATTCACTAAAATTTATGTTTTATTTGCACGGGCCGTCTACATAATAAAGTCCCAAAGCGGATTTCAGTAGCGTAGCGTACAAAGCCATTCCAACAAAAAATCTCCTTCTTTGACTCTTTAGAATCAGATTGTACATTTGCGTAAAATTAAATCCCATTTTTTAATTAAATTCTCAGGCAAAACAAATCAAAATGGAGATTCAAATCTTTTTATAATATGAAAAAAGGGGTTGCTTGTGCAACTCAATCCTATATAACGAGAAGAAAAGGAACCTTTATGATGATAAAAAAAAACTAATCATCATTTCAAGAAGACCTTTTTTCTTCTTCTTCCTCTTCCCCAAACAAATTCTCTGTTCCCCTATCCCATCCTATTTTCTAAATAAAAATAATGGTACTACCACGTAAAACCCAAGAAATCAATATAATAAGAGAATCAACCTTTTATCATGGAATCAGTTTCTTTCTTTACTATTTCCAAGAGAAGCCTTCATTTCATTTTCATCTCTTTAAGTTAATAAAGCAGCAAGAGCAGAAAAGGTACACACGTAAGATGATGATGAAGAAGCATAGAGATTCTACCTCATCATATCCCATCAAATCTTATCATATCGTATCAGAATCACATCAGCCCACCACGACTGACTTGATCATCTTTAGTCACATTGTCTCATGATGAAAGCATTATAGTTTTTATTATGGAAGGAAAAGTTTTTCTGTCTAATCTATTATTATTATGACAGAGAGAGAGAGAGAGAGAGAGGAGAACGCGAACGGAGTGAAAGAGAGAAAGAGAGGAAGAGATATTTTCGTTTTCCTACTATTCATTCCGTTTCATCACGGAAGGTAATATGGATCAAGTTTTATTGTCGTCATCAACTACATAATAAGTAAAAGCACACGGTATAAACAGAGAAGCAAGGAATAAAATGTCATCAGCAGCATTACTACTTTTACCATGCTTATTATTTCACTACACGCTTTGTAAGTTGTAACGTATGTATACGGTACATAATACTATAGTCTCATTGTTCGCATTTCTGTTTGAGTTTTTGTATCTTCTTGTGTGCTTGCTTTCATCTTCCTCTTTCAGAACGGAGGAAGAGCAAGTGAAAGAAACAACCTAATTTTTTCTCATCAATACAGAGAGATTCAACGAAGCACATGTCGCAAATTTACAATAAAATACTTTGAGTTGTTGAGTTCTTTCTTTTTGGCTATTCTTGCCTGAAAAAGCTGAGCTGAAGCAAAAAAAGAAACTGGAATAAATGAAAAGGAATGGCATTGACGCCGCTGCTGTTGTTCCTGGAGAATTTTACTTCTTACTTGTTTTTCCAATGAAATGGTTTAGAGAACGGTGGATGGTGGTGGTGGTTTCACTGCTGCTATTGAAGCTACTCTGTTCACTCTTCTACTCCACTACTCGAAGGAGAAACATGACGATCATAACGATAATGAAGCTATTTTTCATAAAAAAAGGAAATTGTTTTATTTTTCTTCTCTTCTGCCTTACTCTTGAAACAGGAAGAAATTCTACACCGTCATCGTCATCATCATCATCATCCTTCTAGTATGTAGTAGAGATTGTAGCCGTAGCCATCATTAAGTGCAAATAGTGTGGTAGAACGAGGAGAGCCAGCGAAAAGAAAAAGCTGTGAGCTGTTTCTATTTCTCTGTATCTCCAGTAGTGAAAGAAATCGCAATTCCTTCAAATTATTTAACTCCAAACCATTATCTTGGAAAACTGAGGAAGTCCTATTCCTTTACAGAAATACTACAGCATTCGTAGGAGGAGTTGAGTTGAGTATTTGAGGAAGAAGTTGTGTTGTAGAAGTAGTCGTCTTTCGCAGAGCCTATCATCATTTCTATTTTTTCTCTCGGTATAGTAAACGTGCTGCTGTTGCTGCTGGAGAAAAGTCACAGCTCGAAGAATGGAATGTAGTGGAACAGGAAGTGCAATAAAAGCAATCTGTTTTTCCCTACCTTTTCCTCCTTTTCTCTATTCCTTTTTTTTCCTCGGAAAAATTTATTCCAGTCAAGTTTGCTAGGAAAAGGAGCACAAAATGAAAAAAGTGGATGGAGGTTTGGCTGCCTGGTTGGTTCGTCTCACACTCACAGTCTTTATACAGCAAAAAACTCTTCTTCTGACTGGCTCAAGCATAATTTATTTTCGTTCGTGAGCAAGCAGCAGCGTATTCTTGTTAGACAAGACATTCAAATATAAAGTTTATATCAACTGGAATCAAATAAAAAACACTTTTCTGACTTTAAAAACACTGCTACTAATGCTACGTACGCTCCAAATAAGAGGAATGATTACAACAACCATACATGATGATGGCGAAAGCAACATCACTTGGAACAAAATATTTTGCCACAATTTACATAAATTTATGAGGTGGTGGTCCATCCATCCATCCATCCACTACCACAATAACCCTCCACCACCCATCCGAAATACAAACAAAAAATCGCTCCTCGTCTTCTAGTATGAATAGAAAAGGGCGATCCTAAAAGTATTCTTTTCATTTGCAACTGCAACTTCAAATGAAAAGCTATCCTTGCTCGTAGTCGTAGAAGTACGGAGGCAGAAAAATGGAACCGCGCACCGCTACTACTGCTGAATTTCAATTTTACTCAATAAAATCTGGTTGTAATACTGAATTATTTAGATTGTGGGTTTTGAAATTGGCCCCTATTTTTTACTTCAAGTCGAATTCACTCTAAATACACTTGAGAATTAATGAAGAAACACTTTTAGTAGTGGAAAGCGATTTTATTTTACTTCCCGTTTTTTTTCTTCAACAAAAAACAAAATATGTTCGCTCTCCGTACTTTTTTCGAGGGCGGAACGGAGCTCGTGTTTAAAATAAAAAATGAAAGCTATTTACTATTTTGTATCATTCTCAATTTCAAATTGTGCATTTCAGGAGGAGGACTTCCATTTAAAACCTGGTTGGCTGGCTGGATATGCGATGAAGTGAAGGGAACGAGAGCAGCGCTGCTGTTGTGATGTGAGTGTAAAGGAAAGGGAGACCATCAAGGAAGCTTTCTACCAAAAAGAAAAAGCAAGCATCAGACGCCACAGCCAACGCAACACAGTCACACGTGAAGTATGACTGCATTTACTCCTCTCCTCCCTTTTTATTCCAGATGTAGTTGGAAAATAGAAGAAACCTCACAGGAATGAAATACGTCCTGGAATAAGGAGAGCCCGCAAGAGGATTACATTTCCCATTTTTTCTCTCCCTCTTCCACCACGCTTCTTCATTCTTCTCTTCTACTCTACTACGTACATTATTTTACTACTATCCATAATTATATAGCCTTTTTTGTAAAAACTGTTCCATTATTCTATTGTAAACAAAAAAGAGAATAGAAGTGAGTTTTGAATAGGGTTCTTTAGTAGTACAAAGGGAAAAAATGCTAGAGAAAACAATATTGGACTCTTTTTTTTATTACTTCTGCTATTTCATCCACCTCCTCCTCCATCTCCTCTTCAGCAGCAGCAACAGCATTGTCGTGGTCGAAAATTGTGAGTGTGCTTGTGTGACTTGACTACCTACTTTTAATACTGAACTGAACTGGACGTAAAGAAACCCGACAAGGATCCCAATCCGTTAAGCCTGTACATATTTCTACTTATCATCATCATCGACATTGTCATCATCAAAGGAAAAAGAAAAATTTTACGTACGTATATTTTGTAATTCGGAAGAGGAAGGGAGTATAAGTTTTCAGAGGAATGAGAGGAGGTGGTGGTGGTAGTGGAGTGCCCAGAAGGAATTGATAAAAAACACAAAAAACTTAGTAAGTATCACTGAAGAGGCTCAATGTAAGTAGAATAATATAAAAGAAAGGAGAAGAAAGGTCGAGGAATTTAACGAAAAAATAGTATTTTTCTGGCTGTGTGAAAAGTCTTTTTCTTTGTGCTACGCACGGTTTGGTTGGGGTATGTTATGTACGGTGGCTCGAGAGCAGAAGAAAAAACGGAAATCTAGCCAGACAGAGGGAGAGAGAGAAAAGGAAAAGGATGAGAGAAAATCTTTTTACAAGTCCATATGACGTCTTTGAATACCAGAACCGGATGGGATGCAAACAAACAAACCGGTAGCAATTTGACTCCCAGTGGTGGTGCTGGTGGTGGAAGCAAAAGGAGCGATATTCAGATTCAGGTATGAAAACACTATTTATAATACCTAATTTTCCAGAAAAACACCCTGCAATGGCATAATATGAGCCCGGTGCATGGAGATAATAACTTTTAACGTGAGTGAGTTGTTTTTTTTATAAAAAACGTTGTATAAAAAGAAAAAACTTTGTTATTATGAAAGTGTCAAGATAAAAAAAATATGATGAATAATGATGTAAAGAAAAGGATAGCGTTCTTGCAAAAAAATGTCACCCAATAAGAAAAAGCGTTGTAAAATCGTATGCACTGCACTGGAATGAGTGACAAAGAGCATAAACATCAGCTTTAATTTTGAATTTAGTAATAGGAAGGGACGCACCGGGGGAAATATTGAATTTATCATGATGTTGTCTGTCAAAAATGTCTAGTTAGAAAAAAGCACTTGCAAGGATATATGTATAATAAACGTACATGGAAATAAAAGACAGAAACGTGTATAACAATTTTAATGCAATTTAGTATCACAAAAATCCGTCTACCACACATAATAGTTTACTAAAGCCGGATTGTGTGAAAGTGAGAAAAGAATTTATTTCGTAGAGCATTCCCATTTCTTCCGACACTGTCCATACAGTTTCGAAACGAAAGGAAAGAACATTCGCTGCATAAAATGCAGAAGATCATTTCCTCAGAACGTTACTTACTTATGACACAAAGTTGAAAAAGAGGAAATAATGTAAAAGGAAAATGGAAGGCGAGAGAAGTAGAAGACAGTCACTTGTACAAAGAATATAGCGCTAGAGCTTCATCACGGATTATAGCCACATTGTTAAAGAAAAACAAACAGTTTAGCACGAGATAATGTAAACAAATCGTAACTGTATTTCATCATCTCCATTTCTCACTCAAACTCAAGAGCTAAACCCAAGCGCTGACCAAAAACGATTTTTTAGAACAACGCACCAAAAAATGCGGTGCATACAACATCAAAAGAATGCAGTAGAGTAGAATATTATTATTATGAAGTTTGGATCTTAATATTAATAGGAATTTCTTCTGTCGTTCATCGACATCCGCTCGCTCTCTATTCAGTATAAGTTACAGCATTAAGTGAAGTAATATTATCTGTTTTTGATTATGTTTACCAAACTTTGTATATGCCAGAAATTATGCAACACTATAATAAAGAATACAATACAATACAATACAAGCAGTTTTTTCTAGCGAAATACTCGCATGCTCTTTAAATGATCATTTCGCAGTTTGCTTGTAAACAAAGGCAAATACAAATACTAATCCTGCCCCATGTTATATTTTGGTATTCGGCTAAGTCGGCGTGCTAAATTCTATTCCAGGAATTGAGGGAAGTCCGTCGCTAGAAAAAAAATGCTGTAAATACGGCATTCTTGTAAACTACAGCTACACTCGCTAGCTTCATATACTAATTACCTTAAAATTTTATGTTTTCAGGAAAGTAGCAGAGTAAAGAGAGCGGGAAGCGGCTCTGGGATTCCCACATCATCACCAACAACAGTGAATGTGACCTCGACGACATCCGCCCCCTCCTCCTCCTCATTGTTAACAAAGGATGAAATTGGAAGAACGATCATTGCTGGTTACAATGACACGAAAACTATAACGGATAACTATTTCAAGCAGTATGACCCTATGACAGGGGTTCGGATTGCTAGCACACTTGGCGGCTTCTTCCTTCTCGTGCTATTGACCCTTCTCTACAAATCCAAGTGTAAAGGAAAGCATTCCCGAGAACCTTCCAATCTTTCATTGAACCAGCAACAGATGACCTATCCTGTCCATCCCGGCCACTTAATTATGAGAGGACGAAATGTTCAAGTGAATGGACGACCTGACTTCAGTGGTGGAGGGGGTGGGTATGATGGTTCCTGTGAAAATTATGGGGGAGGGGGAGGGGTTGGTGGTGATGACTCAAGTCCACCCCTTCCTGTCTCGCTTACTGTGATGGACTCCACCTGCTACGGCTATATGAATCAAATTCATCCTACGAATAGTCGCCAGCCAATTTATTCCAATTACTGTGGTGGTGGGGCTAGTGGAAGTGGACTAGAAGTGAAAAGCCCCGCTGTTCTTCTTATCACTGCTGCAAATTCAGAGTCTTCCGACGAGGAGCTCTCGGTTATTTCAACTACAGACCACCAACGTCATCATAATCACCGTCATCATCATCATCAGACACACCATCCCGGCCAATATGATGGAGGTTATACTACTGAAGTAGCTCCAGTTTACATTAAAGGAAAGGCGAGAAACGCATTCGCAGCTGTGCAGCCATCATACAGTAAACAAGTCGCATCAACCTCAACTGATACGACAAATCAGTATTTCCTCCACCCCAGAACAAAATCTCCTCCCCTAAGGGGAGTCCCCGGTGGGAAAGGGAATATTGACATAAACGTAATCTTGCCCACGCCAAACGTTTCCCCAAGTGGCAGTGAAAACTTCAACGTGAACGGTGCACAATATTTCGGGGGAGGTGAGCAGTGTTTATTCCCGAAAGGGGGAAGGAGTGGAAGTAACAGCAACGGCCGCATTCTGTTGCATTCCCGCTCCATGAGCAGTGACAATGAGAATGATAATTCTGAAGTGAGTTGTGGTGAGGGTGATGTTGGTGGCGGTGGCGGTGATTTGAGTGAATGTGAAGCTCCAATGTTACCTTTTGGCTGTGTCAACACTTCCTTATTTTCTCTGGAGAATCTTAAGTACGTGGACGACACGAGTAGTGAGAACATTCCAACCCGGGACTCAGATGATGCAAATGATATGCAGGAAGATACTAGAAGCATCGGCTCTGACTCGGTTTTCGCCTGTTTCACACATAACTTTGACCACATTGCGCCAACGTATGCGAGGCGGGTGAGCAGCGTAAGTGGGACGAGTAGTGGGATGGTTGGTGGAGCAAGTCCACAACCCCCACATCGCCAGATTAATAATAACGCCAGTAATAATAATGTTCCTTCCTCCATAGGAACTGGGACAGAAACAACAGTGAAAGCATCTTCCAGTGGTTTTGCGGAAGGGGACGACTCAGAATTCCGCGTAACTTCTTTAACAGCTCATGCCCAAGTCCATCAGCGTGATAGTTTCTGCTCGGACTTGGAGTCTGTGAATGACTACATGGAAACAGGAGCTCGTCGTCGCTCTTCAAGTACACAGACTACGCTTAGTGACTTGAGACAAGCGCTAGGCTACTCACCCACGATGATGAGTGGTGGTGGATGGAGTGGGGGTTTCTCTCCCGGCACCACATCACTCACCTCCTACTCAACATCTCATGAAAATAATAACCCCAGAAGGTTATCAGTTCCAAGGAGGAGGAGAAGTCTAAGTCCGCATATGAATCCAGTTAATCTTCCTAGCTTAGGAGGAGTTGGTGGTGGTAGCGGTGGAGGGCAACATCTTCAAACTGCACCCCACTCCCCTTCCAACTCAACAACATCACCACCATCTTTACTTTCAGTTAATCTCCATCCAACAACAACAACAACAGCAACAACGGCAGCATCTCCACCCACGCTACTAGTAACGGATGGTGGAGAAGGAAGAAAAGGAACTGATTCTTCTTTGCAAACGCCAACAAATCCTCCAGCTATGTTGCTGTCCCTCTCCTCACAATCTTCCACGGAAACCAGCACTCCATTTATCCCGCCCTCTTCCAGAATGATGAGGAAAAGATCCTCAGATGCTATCAAGAAAACGTTAAGTCTTCAATGCGAAGAGAAAGCAGATCTTGCCAGCTTATATGTTACTACCAGCTCGAATGAAACCACCCCCACGAATTAAAGCACAATTTGATTTAATTTTTTCTACACTTTCTTCAAGTGTGAAGTATTAGGGTATATTGATGAAAGATTTTTCTTACTGAATAATAAATAAAAGCCTGGTTATACAATCCATGATTAACCAGTTTTTTGTAATTTAAAATAAAAATTTGCCACCACTTACCTAAATGCAAACTACAAACCATAAGCATACCAAAAACAGATCAACAATTATCTTACTGAACTTATTAAAGTTGTATATTTTAAAAAATAAAATTAATTACTACTCTTATTACTGACTTCGACTTAACTTTACTATGAAGAATATTTTTGATTTGATTCGGTAGTCACCCCTGCAGAAATATTAAAAGTCCTTTGTAGATGTAGCTGACAATCAAAATTCAGTTTACAATAGACATTTTACAGATTTTAAGCAATCGCACGCATGGTGTACTCATTAAGTTTTTATGTATTTTCATTGTCAAAGAATTGGCAATGATTCATACAGGGCGGAGGCAGTGTAGAAGAAGAATATTACGACAATTTTACTGAAACTTTTCTACGCGAATCGAATTACAAGCAAACTGGCCAAGAATTTAATTTTTACTCGAACCACCATTGTACGCCTTTCAAGACTTTTTAACAAACAATATAAAAATAGAAAACGTTCCTTTTCTTATCCAAGACCACTCAATACTATCCTAAAAGTAAAGAGAAAAGCAGTTCGTAGTTCCCTTCCTGGAGGAAATGAAATGAAACATTTTGTAGGTAAGGTAGGTGGTAGTTTGGTAGTTTTTGCTATCCTTAATCCATAGTACAAGCAACTCAACTCAAAAAGTA